>OMNV01000579.1:60106-84203 GCA_900303265.1 Brotula barbata
AGGCATTTCCTTTTGATGACAAACATCATAACATAAAGTGTGACTGACTATGATCAAATGACGCACATAATTCAGCCAATTTTGATGATTTAATATCTCTTATTCATCCTTTATTCGTTATATTATACAGCTTTTAAAAGTTAAGAACGGAATTGTTATAAAACATTAAACAATAAACCTATTTTAATGTTCCTGTAAATTACAGTAATCGAATATTGTGTCCTGACGCTAACTTGTTAGATTAGATTAGACTGAGGCGTAAACACGGGCTGTACTTTTTTTTATTTATTTATTTTTAGATACTTATTTCTATTTTGTGAATCCTTTGGGAAAGTATTTGTTTTCAGCTTAGCAGAGTCTCCATAACCAGTCAATTTCACACATCAACAACATCAAAATTTGACTGATACTTCTTATATAAGAACATATTTGTACTTTTCTTTCACTTTTGGGAAGAAGTGAATGTGAACTCTGGACTTTCCGAATGATTACACAGCATCCTGTGGGTTTTTTTCCACTACTTCCCATTAATTTCAGCTTTCAGGGGGGAAGGATATGAGTCCTTAAACTTACAATAGGTCTGAACACAGTGTGCAGATAGAGTGGATGCAGGAATGCTGATGATACTCATCCCCGTGGGATGATGAGGCTGTGGGAGGCTGTAACAGCTCCAGCCATAAATAACAATTCTGGAGGTTGAGGTGCTGTCTGTAGGAGGACTCAGAGCATGCACAGTGAAGCACTTTGTGTTTGTAGCTGCACACAAACGACAAGATAATCTGTTTTTGTTGGCATTCCAGTCACTCCTCTTTTCTAGTTAACGCAAGGTTACATCAGGCATACAAATAGAAAGTGAGACTGCTGTGAATGCACAGCTGCACACAACAAATTGCCTTAAATCCTGAGATGGTCAAATGTTGTTTGAAAAGTCTGTCAGGAAGGAGCAGAGGGGGAGGATTGAAGGTGATATGCAGTGAGGGATTCCCTGAAAGAAAAGCAGAGGGTTGAGTTAAGAAAACAAGCATTTTGATTCTGGTCATGCTGCTGAAACACTCCCTTCTCAGAACAATCGAGGGGCAGTACCGGTACAAACTGTTCTGTCGTCGGTCCAACTCAAAGACATCTAAACACAATGTTGTAACTAAAATTCAAACAGTTGATGTTGTTGTTGACCACGTGCCAATAGTGTTTTTCAAATTTTTGTCAAGGGACCTCGGTTTCTAGGCAACATTAGAAAACAGAAAACTAAATAGCCAACCCTGCCATGAACTGAAATCTTCAAAAGCTCACAAGATTCTCCTAAATGCTAATCTTGCACTCATTTTGATGACTATCAGGGGTACTGAAACCAATCTTACCCCAGGAAATAACAATAGCAATGAATAACATTGAACACCTAGTCCCTGTTTCCTTAGTTTCACAGTGCCTCGCTCTAACAAGAAATCTGTTTCAATGAATCACTGTTGGAAATTGTTTGGAATTTCCTGGCCAGTAAAAGGGAAACAGAAAGTAATAGATTGGAGGACGCAAATATGACCCCCTCCAACGTCCATGCTTTCCTCTCACACGCTGCTGTTTACTGTAATGCATGTGCCCTTTGTGCTATATATGCATGCCAGGCGCAAGAACAATGCGTGGGAGTAAGATTGAATGGAATGTCATGAGCCATCGAGAAGTGGAAGTGAAACGGAGCAAAGATCACAGTGAAAATGTTGAATGTTGAAGAGATAAAATGGAAACGGGCATGAAAATGAAACAGTGAAAAACAACTAGGAAAGACAGAGTGCGTACCAGAGCCAGCAGGGATATCAAACAGACCAAAGTTAGTCTGAACACTGATAGGGAGACCTTGAACGTGTGAGTAAAATCCATATCAACTCTGGCAAGTATGAAACAAAATTCACCCAGTACGTCTTTGTGTTCAAGAAGATTTGTGAATACAACTTAAGAGATATTCTCTTTTCAACAATAACACTGTTGTCCATCTACTCACTGAAGCAAAGCGGACTGTAATGTGATCATGGAGGATTCGTGAGTCAAACAGAGGTCCTTCTGTGTCCACAGATTCCTCCTGTCACTGCTGGCATTTGGAGCCATTTTCTTTTCTATTCTGAAAAATACTCCGAGCCTCCTCTTGGTTATATTTGATAAGGATTTACAACACTGTATCTATCCAGACAAAAAAAAAACATATCATCAACCGTACAGGAGTGGTTAGGCTTATTCATCTGATATCCAGATGAGTGGATATCTGTCTCATTGGCTGGGGATAAATCCTCTCCCAAATTCCACTCCCACTCCTGTACAGTATTACCAGCTACTGTGAATTTCTGTAGGAAATAATAAATCCACCTCATGACAAGACCTATCTTGTTCTTGTGCAAAGGAAATAATTTGTTTTTCATACCAATGCTCCTATTCCTATGTGCCGATTTTAGTTTTTTTAGTATTGTTATTTGTATGCGTTACTTTTTATTATTATATGTTATCATTCTTATTTGGTATTCTATCATTTACTATATGACTGTGTAGATGTTATTTTTCTTTTTAGCGGAATCAGTGGTGGCGTTGTATTGGTGTGCAGCATATTTAAAGGAGTTTCTACAGTTACTGCACATACACTGGGGGACAAAATAAAAAGTTATTTGTCCTGTACAAGAAGCCACTACTAACTATCGCTAGTGATGTTTTAAGGAGACGTTTGTTCCGTTTTCCCCTTTAAATGTCAAGGTATTTAGGGAGTTTCATGTAACACATTTTTATGCCATGTTTGGATATATAAACTAACTAACTAGCTACAGACTAACTATAGTGTTACCAAATTGTCAGGAGTACAGGTACGCCGAGTAATTTGGTGCCTCCCTGTATTTTTTGGCATGCTGTACATTCCTTGATTATACACAGACGTTACAGTAACTCATAAATTATTATGACAAGCATGCATTCTTTTCTTGATCATTAAACTAGACCATATGTTGTATCTGGAATGCCTGTGTGCTTTTTGGGAGGATTGTGTGTGTGATTTCATGTAAACTCCCTCGGAGAGGTTCACAGGGATCTGTGATAAATCAGATGCTCGTTTTGTTTCCTGTCACATCTTCTTTCAAAAGCTTTGTGTGAGGCTAATGCGAAAGCTGTAAATCATGTAAATGTCCTTGTTCCATGTACGTTTTTGAGGTTTTTATACATATTAGCAAGCTATTCATATTAGATGGACAGACACTTCATGAGGGAAAATGATGTTCAGTGGCTCTCAATGTACAATTACAGCAAAACACAGAAAACGGTAACAGACAGTAAAGATACATTAAAAAAGCCAAACACAGCAAAAATAAAGGAATGAATGAATACATTTGCTGGTGCAATTTACCCTCTACATGAATGACATGCAATGAAAAATAAGAATAATAAAAATATTAAAAGGACAATATTCAGAATAATGAACAAAGTTTTCAGCCCAAGAGTCCCAATACTTTTACAGACATTTTGGGGCATTTACAGTGATGCATTTGGCAAATGATTAAGTAAGTAAGTTCTCCAAATCAAATTCAACCACAAAGTGCTAGTGAACTGAAGTTTTCAGATTTTTTAAAAATGAATTGTTGGTACGGGGGCTTTCCCAGTGGCTGACCTGAAATGAAGTGTCAGGGTTCATGAACTTGCTCTGTGCAGGAATTGGGAGCTTGAGTGGTTTTGTGGCAGAGGCAAGTTTGAAGATAAAACAGAACTTGGACCATGAGTCAGGCAGCCTACGCAAAAAGATAGGATCTGACTCTCATGATGTCACGAAGGCTGAATCTGCACTCCCATGCTATGGGATCTATGTGCCTGGGGAGGGTCAGCTGTTAGGGCATAGTTTTGTGGGACCAAGCTCCCTCAAGCATATTCTGGCTCCACTCTGTGGTCTCCTCCTACTTGGATATTCAAGGACTTTCAGGATTGGATGCCAGAATCACCTCAGCTGACTCTTTTCTACTACAAGTTTCATCATGATGTCCAAGCTCCTCACCATATCTTTAAAGAAAACCTCCCAAAGAAACCTAAACCTCTGTCTGTGATCTGTGTCCTTCTGTCTGTTGTATAGCTTTGTGGGAAACTGTGTGACTTCCTTTCACTTTGGGGGTGGTTGTGTTACCACGTGCCAAAATAAGATAAGAGAACCAGAATCATGGTTAAGTAGTTAACGATGGACATCATGGAACTTATTCTGGGGTGATGTATGTAGGAGCCAGATAACAAACAGGAAATGAGCAGGATGAGATTCTGTGGCCCTGTTTCCTACTCTGCATCTGGACACAACGTGCTGTTGATTACCTTCCCTCTCACACCCACAGACCACTCCACGTGTCATTCTACGATTGCCTTGTCAGTTTACTGTAAATAATCAGATGTTGGATCCATTTCAAATTTAGTCTCCATTTATTAACAAAGACATTATATCCTGTGCTTTGTGTGTGTGCACTGAGTAGATTTGAAGCTTTGTCTGGCTGCATGTGGTTAGCATCCAATTGTTGTTTTAAATCCCTTTCCCCCTCTCTTGTCTTATGCTTTCTTTTTTTTATTTATCCTACCTCCCCCCTGTTAGACCTCATGTGCATTCCTTTCTCCTCTCCCCTTTCATATTTATCAGCTCTCTTCAGTTGGAAATAAAGAAGGATCCTGCTGGTGCCTTTTGAGGGTTTCTGTTGACTGAAGACCTCCTTTCTGAGTAATTAGATTGTTTTGTTAGGTTGTTTTATGAAAGGATGCGCACTCCTATCCAGCTGAGTCATTGGAGAAAAGATCTCAAAGAACAATATATCTCTTCCCATGTGGGAGCCCCCACCCCCTTTTGCTTGACAAAGTTACTGGAAGCCATTTCATACAGTTACTCCCAGGCAGCAGGGGAGCATGAGACAAAGCATGAAATTGCCCCTTAATTACAATTACAGCAGTCCAGAGACAATAAATTGAGACACATTTTTGATTTTCACAATGCTCTGCTGTGTCCAGAGAACTAATGCAATCCATCATCGAGCCATATGAAAATAAGCCTTTTTCCTCCCTCGCCTCCTCGTGGGATTTCAGCACACCAACAAAATTGCCTTGAGACTACAGAATAGATGTTTTCTGACATGACGTTTTAAATCCAGGTCTTCTCATCTAGGGAGGGTCTATACGTGCCTCACATCAGCCTGATGGTCCCGTGGGGGATCGTTGCTCCACAACATAAAGCTTGATGTCATACCCATCTGGGAATGGTTAGATGCTGCTGGACAACAAACAGACTTTTCATTTTCTGCAAAGTTTTTTTCATTCCAAGCGGTGATGGATAGTTAAAATTAGTCAATCAGCCTGACCCACAAAAACCTCACTTTGGGATTTATTTTACTTATAGAGAAGGTTCAAATGCGTTTAGTTGGGGCATTTACTGTGCAAATTGATTGTGACAGATGACGTTGCTGTGCATTTTTGGGAGTAGCAAATGGTATATATTTTTCCAGTTAAATGCAAAAAACTCTCATACATCATGTGGATGATATTGCTCTATGGGGGGTTTCCTCCACAGTTTTACAAGCTGCTCACAATGCTGACATCTGTTTAGGAGGTAGAGTACATCGGCAGGGGGAAGGAAATCACATGTTTTGTGCATGAGTTTGTTTTATGTTTGTGGCCTAGTTGTTCTGGAGACCAATGCAGCATGGGCTGTAACATGACGCTTCAGCAGACACTGCATGATCTCTGGCTCCCTCACATGTTGACTTTAAGGAAGCGTGAGTCAAAATGAAATTCTAATCCTAAAATCACGATCAAGGATTTTCAGAGGTCTTTACACTAGGATGAACAAGTAAAATGTCGCAGGCTGAAATGATTAACATTACAGGTAGCATATTGTGAATTTATCTATACTGATTAACTGAGATTCAACAGTAGCTCCAACCTGTTAATTATTAGTCACCACTAGATAGCAGCATAATGTTAAATTAAATACAGTACAGAGTCCTTGATCACACAAATGAGACCTCTCTTTCTCTCTCGCTCTCTCTTTGGGAAAAGGTGGAGGAGGGAGTTGCTGCTACTGTTTGGATATCATATGGATTCGGGAAACCACAGCAAGGGCAACCACAGCAACCACACACTGCCACTCTGAGGCCATAACAAAGGTCATGGGAAAATCCAATTATTGAGGTCACAGCCAAACAGTTTGAACGGTGGCATTCCTGTTGTCACATTTAGCCGAATTAATCAGTCTCACTGACTGGTTGTAGAGCATCTCGGGGTGCCCCCGGTGGCTCACCTGGTAGATTGCATGCAACGTACTGCAGCGGTGCAGGCGTGATTCTGACATGTGCCCTCTCTCTCTATTCCCCGTCTGTCTCTTTAGTCTTTACTCTACCTATCATAATAAAGAAATGTCAAAAGATATCTTATCTAAACTGCAATCCTTTCATCAAAACCGTACGGAAATGGGTAAATTTCCATTGTGTCATCCAGTGCTGCTATGACATAAACTGTTAATGAGGCAAGTCAATTTTGACCAGACTCATGGCAGGAAATCAGAGTCACAAACAGAACACAAATATCACGAGACATCCTGTAGCTCTTCTTTCAGCCACCAGATTTCACTGTGATTATTCTGAGGGGATTTTGTGATAAAAGTTTTTATGACTTTGCCATTGCACACTACAGTATTAATGATGGAATGGCAGTTAAGATGTGAGCCGTTGACCTGAATTGCATGTCTGGCCTTATAAAATCTTTTCCCGCCTTTAACTTGCAAACCACACATCTACATCCTCTTTTAGTATTTGTGTGTTGCTTGTAGTGTTTGTCTCTATGTAAGTTTTTACCCTCATGTTGAGACAAAGGTCCAAAGTAGTTGCAGAGAATTTCCATAAAACGTATTTGTGAGTCATTGCAAGTGTGGGCAGGATCAATTCTTCAGTTGGAAAGAGTCCACAGACTTACTTCCTCAGTAAGGTACATGGTGTTTCTACTTTATATGGTGAATCACTGTGTTTCAGCCAGCAGTGAAGCTGTTACTGTCATTACTTACTGCATTGTGGTGGGATAAACCACAAAACTGACAATTTCTCAGACCTTTGAAATGGTAACATGGTAATCCTCTGTTTGTAGGAACTTTAAACATGGAGATTGGCTGTCTTTCTCTGGTTTAATTTTAACTTGTTTGTTTTGGACCGTCTCCAACGTGTGCTGCAGATGGATGCTTTCTCACAGAGCTCCTCAGCCTGGAGCCTTTTCCTCCTCTCTCCAGCTCATTCTCGCCTGTGTGAGGGCTCGGTGGATGTACTGGCCTGGCCAAAATGCTACCAAACGCCATGTTTCTTTCGAGTACATGGCACAGTCCACCCCTGCTGTCCTACTCGTCGTTAATATGACAGAAACACGTCGTAACCATGTTTGGAAGCAGTCCTGTGTCGTTGATATTTGCTTTCCCCCATCTAACCACCACTGCCTGAGTGTGACAAAATAAGTAATGGGGCCTACAGCAGCCTGAAGAGATCCAGTGCTGTAAATTAGCATTCTAAAAAAACAGGGCCTGAGGGATTGTGGCTGTCTGCCACGTCCCCTGGTGCTTTTTTAGTCCATACCGACAGGCAGATAGGACCTAATGACTGGCTTTTTACGGATTAATAACGCACATCTTGGAACACGGTATGGTACATAAATCTAAGAGGGTGAGACAGGATCGTTTAGTAAGGGTCACAGGGAGGGAATGGAGGGAAGATAGTAACACAAGCTGGCTCCTGAGACTAGTCATTGATTTTCCATGCTACAGCTCATAGCCCTAAACATTAAAGGGAGGGACGGCACAGATCAGCAGGGCTGTAATAAGCCCTGTGTTGATGTGAAGCAGCTGACATAAGATACCCAAAGGCCCACGGAGAGGGTAGAGACAAATGAAACCTAATAGCATTACTACCACCACTACCCATATGGACGACGGACAGCTGCAGAGGACTTTGTTTTCCAGTACACGAGCACCCCGTCTTTTCTCCAATGTTAGCAGGATGTCTTTCAAACCACACCCACGTCCCTGTTTTAGTTTTTCATTTGAAACCCTGCTGATGGGCGCAAAGGGAAGACAGATCACCGATTACCCCGTGAAAGGGAAAGGATGCCTGTGCCTTTTTGAAGACTCAGTAGGAGCTTGAAAATTCTTGCGACCCCCGTCCCTCCCCCCATCACAGGCCCAGTGGGCACCGTTAACACCACGAGAGAGGGGCACTTACTTACAAAGTTTGGTAGGACTGGAGAGCACACCATCTCAACATCTCAACATCTCAACATCTGGTCGGGTGTGCACATGTTTTGACTAGGCTATGTGTGTTTTACTGAGAATGATTTAATTGCATTGTTCTGTGTGAATAGCGTACGAAATTGCGACCCGTGAGACATCCTGGGAGTATGAATGAGGGTGGCAGAGGGAAACAGAAACAGATGAAGGGAGATATACATCACCAAATACAGTGTACTCTTTTTATGTGTGTGTATACTGGAAAGGGGGTGCACAAGCGGCGAGCGGCCTGTATAGGTCTTTGTTCGTGCAACTTGTTTGAAGATCTGGTCTGTGACTGGGCGGCAGGATATGGAGCTCAGGACCCTTGGCAACAGAGCCGTTCCATCTGAGCCTGGCCTAAAACAAGATGGCTTTGTATGTGGATCGCCATCCTGCCCCTCCCTTCCTTCCCCTCACTGCTACCTATAGGCCTGCAGCCTCAGGCGCAGTGCACCAGGTGCTCCCACTCATTAGATTTTCAGCGGCCCAGGTCATGGCAACATACGGAAAGCAGAAGTTACCTCACAGCAACCTGACCTTCACTGAGACCTAGGGCAGGCCACTCTTTAATCAGGGGCGTGCTGACATCAGGGAGAGGCCGCTGACATGGAACGGCATCTGATACCACAACACACACATTCATTCATATATATCGATACATAGCTTATGTATATAGAACTCGCTTTTTACTAGTTTTACTTTACCTTCTCGTGCGTGCAAAAAATCAATAGCCGATCATGTGGCTTGTCTCATTTTGTTCAGACAGAGGCCAAATGTTAACGTACAGCGATTTTGGAATCGCAAACTTCACACTGCAACAGCGTCTGCCACAAATGAAAAGCAACGGATTTGTCAGGCAGTTCTGGAACATTCTTCGCCATTTCGTGAGATTTTCCTGGCTGCGTAGATTTCACACCCCCACCCCTGCCGTCTAAGACGTCTAATTTTTAAGAGCGAACAGAGTCTCCGCCATAACATGAACACACGCTGTGCACTGCCAAGAGCCTCGGGCTCACTGGAGACAGGCACTGGACAGATTTCTCCCCTCCGCCCCCTCACCATCAACCTGTCATCTACTCCTCTTCCCCCCTCGCTACATGCCCCCCAGCCACACACCACCACCCCACGCCCTGCCATCAGCATGCTCTTACTGAGCAGGCATCTCACAGACACTCCCACTGAGACTAAGTGACCTCATCAGCAGGCAGGAAGTCAGAGGGTTCAAGTTCCTCCTTTGAGAAAAATCCCACACAACTCTTATGTATCTGATTCAGGAGAGGGGAGATTGTCGTGGGGGCCATGGGGGTGTGCAGTCCCCTCGTTCACTTGTTTCTCACTATCACACCGTGCCGTGCCACATCATCATTGTCATCACAGGGAACAAAAACTAAAGACTTAAACCTCCCAGGAATGAGAACGCTTTGAATGGAAAACTGAGCTTTATCCAGGTGTCTCAACTTCCCCACGTATACTGGTTTGCAACGTGGCAGGGGAACAATGTGCAGGAAGAGATCGGCCAAGAAAAGAAAGGCCACAGAGGACGGAGGTCTGGAAACGATGAAAGATGTGGTGCATTTTTATCCATTAATGGCAGAGAGATTATTCTGAAATATAGATGAGATGCTTGGTTTTACTCGCGTATAAGGTTATTACATACTTATTACAATTTCTGATATAGTGTTATATATTTACACAGATTTGCATGGAGATTTTTCATATATCTATACATGTGTGTTTGTTTGTCTCTTAGTTATCTTGGCCTTGCTCTAGTTTGATGATACCTTTAAAAAATTCTCAGCCATTTTAGGAAAGGAACCACAGAGAATTTATTATAGCACGGAACAGCATAATCCTTTGATTGACCTGAAGTCCATAAAATAGGAGACACAAGCTGTGTCTGGATGAACAACCTTGTATTTTCTGTAATTGGGACTTTTATTGTTACAAAATCTCAAAACATTGGAGATCTACGTGTCCCAGTGAAAAACCACATCTGCTCAGATTTGGGTCAGTTTTATCTAACACTTTGAGAGGCAAGTAAAACTGTTTTTAACGCTGCAGCTGATTTGACCGCCTTCATGTACATACTTTTGCTTGGAATGTTTCCTTTTTTATGTATAAAACATTCTTTCATTGTGTTTTTTTTAATGTTCATTGAGTTCCTCCACCACTAGTTAATGAACAACAGTGTCGTGTATATCTTACCATTAATGGACAAAGACTAATCTGTTCTCCTGTCTGCAGTCTTACATCAGGGAATAATCATTAATTTGAAGCATCAGGGACGCAGCACAAAGATTGGTGGCTTTTTCCTCCTGATGTATGTCAATGACCTTGACCGTTTGTCAGCTCCTTCCTGCCAAAGTTCTGTTGCTGCAACAAATGACATCAGTGGGAATATAAACCAATAATGATTCAACCCTTGGAGCGGCACACCCACATGGCCTTATCAAGACTAGCACAAAACACTTAATTTCTCTGTGGTTATGGTGCAAGTCTTCGGTACATTAAGTGTGGGAAGGGAAACCACACATGGTGAAAAACACAATTACATATAACAACAAATGAAGAAATGTCCAGTCAACGTAAAAACAAAAACTTAAATGTGGGATTGCCATTGTTGTTTCATTTTCACAATCAGGTTTCCTCACAACTAAGAGCAGACTATTTGGTTCAGATCGGTGAGGGTGAGTTTCCGTGTGTGTGCTGTATTGATCCTATTCTATTTCATCCATCAAAATCTGTTGCATGTGAGCACATGGTTACGGTCGATCTATTCGGCTGCAAACTAAATGCATGCAAACGCGCACATAAAACGCGGCACTAAGTACACACAGCCATGACAAGTATATCCACACGTTATCTATACATTCTATCATATGTATTAATACACCAAGCACCTGTTTCAAACACGCATTTACACAAGTTGCTCTCACCTCCAGACACACCTCCTCCTACTCATAACCTGATTCAGGCCGCCAGGAGTTAGTGAGTTGCAACATGTTTGTTACGGGCAGGTCCTGGTTTGTGCTGAATTTGCAAAAAAAAAAAGCACTTCATTTCCAGTGGGTAGGCGTCTAAGCTTGGCCGCTCCCCGCTTGCACGGCACAAAGGTGTATGCACTGCCAGAAAGCCCATAGCATTCCCACTGAAAAAGAGAAAAACACAGTAGCCCAGAGGAGCTTGCAGAGCCAAGGGGAGGTGGGGGTGAACTGGATGGGAGCTGGGCAACCATTCAGCTCAGCTCATCACAGATCTTTGCCTGTAGGGACATTGGCTTGTTTGTGCCCAGATGTGAGGGAGAAAAATAGAGTCAAACAGTCAAAATCAGCGCTTGTGAACGCCCTCCACCTCCTCAGGCAGGATCCTTTCTTCTCAGCAAATCTGCAGCTCTTCCGTTGACGTCAGTGTCTCCATCATTGATTCACTATTAATGAGCTTTCTTGGAGTTGCTTACACATGGTCACACATACCCATCGCAGACAGATTCCTGCTGTGACAAGGAAAACACCAGGAGGAAGCGTTAACATGGATTTTATCTCGGTCTTATCATTCAGGAAAAGAATGCAGTGATAAAGCAGTGCCATTTAAACAGCGCCACACGTCTGGGGAGTCCATCTGTCACTAGTCCATTTCACAATCGGCCCTCTCTGTATCAGACGTGCCTTCAGTGCGGAGGCCCCGCGCGTCTTAAAAGCCTTTTTCTCCCACGTCTGACTCTGTGCCAATATTCATACTGTCGTGAAACAGAACATTCAGATAGAGACAGCACTGAGACGTGGGGGACGTTCACAGATAAACTGTGAAGCCTCACAATGAGAACATTCATGGATGAGCTGCTCTCCCTCAGCACATGGCAGTCCACCATAATGCCTCCCGTCCACAAACACAGATTGAGCGTGCTTCCGCCTCTTTGTCGGAGATTTTAATTGTGCCGTTAAGAAACAGATAAAGCGAGATGGCGTTCACAGTGGGTCAATGTAAAGCTGTGTGTGCATGTGTGACATAAGGAGAAAAGGGGTGAGAAAGAGAGAGGGGGCTGGGATAGGAGTAAGCATGTGAAAGTGTGAGATAAGCGAGGGTCACTGGAGTCTGACTGCTCAGCGGTCAAGAAGGTCAGAAGTGATGTAGAGGCGTGGAACATCGTGAAGCGTTGCTGTGTGGGAAAGCTGGGAAAAACGAATGGGGAATAGTTTCAGGTCTGTTTGGGATAATTGAAGTGCGTCCTTCAGCTGGAGTGTGTGTTGGTGGAGCATTGGTCATACTGGGAGGGAGGGAGCGGGAAGAGGAGGGAATGAGCGTGAGGGGATTCGGTCCTTGAGCAGGTCTGGTTCCCATTAGACCAGAGGCCCGGGGTCGGTTTGTTTGTACAGGCAGAACGTCCCCGAGGACCACAGAGCCCAGGCTGACGTTGCTCCTCCCCACTGAGCCACCATAGGGGGAATATCAGCTGCACTGCTTCAGTCTCTCACCCCGACTCCTTTTCTGCATCCCTCCTTCCCACCCACCCCTATGGAACAAAGTCCAAACGGTCCTTCGAAACTGTTTACGGATGTTCTCTGTTTATGTGCTACTCATGAGAGCTGGGCCGAGAGTTCCTGTCAAAGCCGCCCTCGGCCTGACCGTCCCAGAAACTCTGGCCTGTGATGGATAAGTCATTCTTATGTGAACCAAACCCTGCTTATTAATGATCTCCTCTGTGTGTAATGGGCATGCAGAGACAGGTCTCTCGCTCGCATGGGTTGGGCTAAAGCGCAGTAGTCGCACACTCTTTTCAGTCATAATAGGCCGATCAATAAAATGCTTTTCCACTTTTCCACTATCTCTTGTATAAGAGTTTTTTTTATCCGATCTGAGTGTGTTGTGTCATGGAACATTTTTCCAGCGCAACTTTCACAGATCCTGACCTCGTCTGTTATTTGTATATTCTTTGCAACATTGGTTTCATTTCAGCAATTTTCTGGCGGGGGTTTTTCAGACAAGGTTGTTGTTGTTTGGCACTGTTGTCCTGGTGAACAAACTATTACACACAGCAGTCAGTCTGAGGTGACTGGCACCGCTGTGGATTAGGGGTCATAAAGAACCTGCCACATGCAGCAGACCTATCAGGTAAATAAAGCCGAGGGACTGATTGAAGTGGCATGACGTGACGCCACTGTGGTGTGACAGACAGGGGCCGTAAAGATTGAGTGCACGCTGACCGACCGTCAAAGAGAAACAGACACCTGGTGGGGCTGTGGTAAAGTGTTGAGGAAGTTCGCATCAACTACCCTGAAAGCATTAAAATAGTGAGTGAAGAGGGTGGAGCTGGGGAGGAGGGATGTGGAAAGGGGATGATATTTCTCCCCCTGTGCTCTGCAGGGATCGGCTGGGGAGTGGAACTGTGATTTATGGAGGCCCGAACTTCACTCCAACTTTTCTTGGAATTCAGGGCTGTTTGAGGGGGGGTGACGGACTGCCAAAGAAGGGGTTACGGGGCTCGAGTGGTCCGAGGCTAGGATGAGAGCAATATTTCACTTTGCTCGTTAAATCAACTGACCTGCAGAAGCGGCACAGCTAGAGAGCTGATGAACATTCTGTCTTTTCGTTTGTATGCACTGCGTCCCCAGAGGCTCAAAGACTGTTTGAGGACCTGCAATCAAATTGTGTTATTGGAACTTGCAAAGGTCACTGGTGTAAATGATTACGTTATCATTGTTCATCCAAGGCAGAAAGTTGAGCTGAAACCGAAGAAGAGGGAAGAGTTCATGTAAATAGTCATATAAGTCCACAAGTTCATTTTAAAAGGACGTGATTATCTTTGATAGTACACAAAATAGACTGCTTCTGCCTTTACAGCACCATAAAATCAGCGTAATTAGTTTCCTCCAAATAACAAATATAGGTCGATCCTATAGATGATCCATCATCTTATAATCTGCATACATAATCATGCACATTTGTTTCCTCACCTAATAACTCATTCACTTTATTTAAATGCTTGCTTTACTTGCAAGACAAAGGTTTGTGTATAGTGTGCATCTAAATTTACAGTCTACAAAACACAGTACTATTTTTTTAAAGAATCATAAGCCCTTGAATTGCACCATGATTCGCTGAGTGACTGGTGTGTGTCTGTGTACTGTATGTGTGTTTTTGCGTCAACAGATCTTCACATTAGAAACACCAACTGTGCTGTGGCTCTGAAGAACATCCTTTTTACCGGGTTGCAGTTTAGCGAGATTACTGCCAGTCGTAGAGGAATCGTGTGAATTTCTAATTAAACCCAGCTTTCCCTTTTTTTGGCTATCCCGCAGCAATATTCGTCACTTTATGGAGCATTCTTTGTGGCAGCGGCTCTGTTACCAAATTCAGCTTTTTAGGGTAAACACATTAAATCGTCCTACGGATTCTCTTCATCATTGCCACACTTCCTCACACAGACACACACACACATACAGTATAAGCATATACACACACCTACTGAGCCCCAGGAGTCTGAACCTGTCTCTACTTTTCCAGTCATCCACCCACAACTCCTGCTGTCCTGATCCCTTGGAGGAAATTGTTCCATGTGTTTTTCACAGCTATCCCTATCAGACACGGGGTCTTATTAGATAATGCTGTAGTAGTTTATCTGTTCCACTCCTCTGGCTGACATTAGTTCCATGTCTCTAATGGCATGACTCACTTTTCTTTTCCTCCAAGCAGAACCAGCCCAGCTGGCAAGCGGTAGCATGAAGAGTCATGATCATGTGAATATCTCACTCACAGATGTGATTATTCAGAGCTGACAGTCAGGAGAAAGCTAACGCAAGAAGGCATGCGTCTGCATCACGCCTCGTTACTCACTAAGAGCCATTACGAGGGGAAAAAGTGATGCTGAATGTCGTTTTTTTGTTTGCCAATGGTTGCCAATTCTTGCACAGCTCGAGAATCTGCTGCTGTTAATTATTTTTAAAGTGTTGTCTATATTGTGATACGGTATACAGACACTGGTGCCTTTATCTGTGTAACTTACAATGCTTGGCTCCCTTTGAATTCTAACTGCCAAGATTTTACATGTTTGGCCGTGGATGATGCGTTACCTGGGGTTTGATTGGATGTGGTCACTGAACTCATTGTGTAATGTGAGTAAGACTGCCTCAGTATCACCAATCAGGGCCACATGAGCATTTTAACTCTCCACCATCCACTGAAAGTTTCATTTGAAACTATTTTTTTCTTTATTGAATCTTTTAAGTGGAACTTTCTAATTACCCATGAGTCACACACCAAACAATGACACAACTAATGGCACACAAACACGAATAAGTATGAACGTGACACAACAAATCTTCTCATTTGGACAAGCATTTGAACATTTGGACATAAAACTGTAACATTTGAACTTCCAATGCCTCATGGGATTTTAATTTGAAAAATCCCTGAGGTAGGGTTGTTTCTTGAGAAAAACAAAAACTAAAACGTCCAGGCTTAAAATATACGCAAAAGCATAGAGATAACTGAGTGCGGACAATGACAAGACACGTTCAATGTATTCTTTCTTTCTTTTCTTATTATTTGCAGCCACTATCATTTGACTGCTGAATAAATAGGTGGCGTGTTGACTTGCAAATGGAAAAAAAACATGAACCGTCTACTCTATATGAGAAGTAAGAAGATAAAAAAGTGAAGCATACCATGCGTGTTGCGTTAGTGCCTGTTTTTGGTGACATCAGAGACACCAGAAAGAACCGTTGATGATGGGTAACACAAAACAGAAGTGTAGTGAGGGGGAAAAAAGAAGTTACCTCCCATGTTGTGTCATATGTTATTTAAACGGACCATTATGACTACAGTTTCATAAGAGTTCCTCAGAAACACTCATCATCTGAATTAGCAGAAATGTTGCTGCAATTGCTGCGTATGCAAGTGTGAATGAAAATCAAAGAGAGGAGGTCCTTTCCAGCTTTATGCAGTGAGATCTTGTCGACCTTGGTGGAGAGAAGTCTCTGGTGAATGGAGGTGTTCCAGCTGCAGCCAATAATAAACACATGGGGAGGGAAGTGAGATGGTGATGAGAAGAATGTCTGCAGTGTGTTGATCAAAGCAGGGCTTCCTGGGTGGCGTGTGGGGCTTGACCACAGGGGAGGTAAAAGTGTGCAGTCAATAAAACTTGGCTGGTTCCTCCCTGTGTTAAAGGGGATTAGAGAGATGCATGCCATACTGCAAACAGAACACTTTTTTATCATTATTTATCTTTACTTTGTCTGGAACTATCTTTAGATCTGAGCAGTTTAGTTTCCTATTTGCATTCCACTATGCTTCAAGTACTGCGAAGATTATGGGAATTTGAGCAAATGACAAAATAAACAATTGATATACCTACTAGTAGCCACAGATACCATATTATTGTCTAATATCATCAAAAGGCCATTCATGTGTATCTTGTTTTTTTTAATAATTTTTGCTTTTTGGGGCAGATTTATGAAAAATGCATTCAAATCTTTTTTCTTTTCTTTTTTTTTACCAATACTTGATGTTTAGCCTTGCAATCTTGACCCTGCAGTTTGGGAACCATTTCAGAGTAGCTAGGAGCTAAAAAACTATAGTTTTTTTTGACCCTCGGCGTAAAAAAAAAGGAAAAACAGTTTGAGAGTTCCTGTGTTGCATAAAATACTAAAGTGATCGTCTGGAACGCATCCAGACTGGTCTGGACCATGCTGTGCGTGTGTGTCATCAGTTTTAAAGACAGAATCACTTCAGGCTGTATCAGGATAGTGTGAGATTCAGACCTCCATTCACACCCTGTCACACTCTGTTTTTTTATTGTAGACGTTTTACAACTCTGGCAGAATGACTGCTCCGTCTTCGTGTGAATGTTCATATATGACCGCGGGTCTAGAGGGGCGTACATACCATGAGAGAGGCTGGTTAGAGCAGCTGGATTTACGTAATGGCTTGACCCTGATCCTTCTTATCTGATAACCCCCAACATTGACCCCAGCAGTCAAGTGCCAGCTCCCCCTTGGGTAGGAGAAGATAAGTAACGCTTGGGAGAGGAGAAATGTGCACCTTTTAACGCCTGTGAAAGCACAAACACTCTTTTGTAAACACATTTTACAAACAAATACTGAGCGATTTGCCTTAAGCAAAAATACACAGAGATCAACTCATTGAGTCCAGACTGCTGGTTTTGGGAAAACAACAAGCAGCCTGCATGGAAGCCTCTCCGGGCAAGATTCCAATAGGTACACGCTTGACCTGGTTCCTGAAAGCTTATTTTACCCTCTATTGACTAACTTCACTTCACTTCCTTCCCTCCTCTTCTTGCTCCCATCCGTTCATCTTCTATTTCCTTTTTCTACTACATCACCCGACCATTCTTTTTATGCTTACAGCCACTGCTTCCTGTCCCCCAGAAAACTCTCTGCACAACTGTGTACGTGTGTGTTTGTGTGTGGTGAGCAACATCTGTGCTCTGATGCTCTCTCTTACCTCAGTAAACACGTAGCACTCTCTGAAACACAGCCCTGAGTCAACACTGAGGTTAAAGAGTGGGAGCAGATGTTTTATAGCTATTACAGATGTGTCTTAACGGCAAATAAGATGATCTGTTGAATCTGAATATATAGCTGCAAAACCTGTTCTCTGCTTCAGGGTGAACTTGCAGTTTGTAATGTAAACTGGGAATAAATGAATTGTCCCTACATCTCCATGTTCTTATGTGTGTGTGAGACTCTGAGCAACCTTTTGAACTTAAGTGTTTGGTCAGTGAATTAGCACAAAAACAGCAGGCTTGGGTTTCTTTGCCATTGATGAGAGGAGCCACTGATGGCTGCCATATGGTTTCAAGTCAAAATAGCAGATTGTAGACATGGTGTTTCAGATGTGTTTTAAGATTAACTGATGAGGATTCTCCCTATTCTGTCCACTCTCCACCAATGTGCCCAATCTGCAGTGTCACATCTCAGACCATCAAACGATTATTCGCCCACTGACTTGCATCACTCCTTTCATGACTGCTCCTACGAAAACATCTGCTCTCTGTTGTACTGTTAATGGAAAACTCACTAATAATAGATGTGTGGATTTGACTGTGTTTTGCTAAGGGTACTTGAGCGAGGCTCTATAAACATTGTCCTAATCTGCAGGAAGCCACACAACTCACAGCTCTCCCCACCCCTGTGAGCCCCCATACTTTACTATTCACTATCATGCATCCCATGGGTGGACTAGAGATGATGAAGGACTCACGTAATATAACAGGGAATGCAACAGACACCCAATCCTCACACTGACGCATGGTAACAAGGATGCATAAATGGACCATGGGAACAGTCTTCTCAGGTCTGACGGTAAAAATAAGGTAACCCTATACTCCTGTGAGAGACACCATGGTGGGCGGGGGGGGTTAGGTAAAAACACCATAGAGGCCATCGCTCGCACCCACCCAAAATTCTGTAATATATTCGTATTGTATCACATCCCATTCAGGGAGATACAGACAATGTTTTCTGAATGAACAGGTGATGAGAAACATAACGTCTATCCCCAGGAACACACAAATCCTTTATTTCCTTTGTGTCAGACTCGATAAAATGACCTGAATTTGGACAGTGATTCAAGCCTCATGTAGCCACACCACACAGCTCAAATGTAACAAGTATTGCGGCTCTTTTGTGCAGGAAAAAGAGATACTAGATGGATTAGAGATAAAGGGTAAGATAACACTGCAGGTCTGAGGGCCGTGAATGCAGGGTGGACAGATTTTTTTCTAAACCTGCAAACACCAGAGACGTGTGGCACAGCCACCACTTAAGCCTGCAGGATGGAATGGAGAGAGATAAGCCAGCCTGGCTCCAGGCACCACTCCTAGTGTGCTAAGTTTAAGGGAGAACCAAACCCTCTGCCACACAAGCAAAGTCTCTGCTAACTCACACAACTGCTAAACATTCATTCAAAGCTTGGACCTAAGTGGGGATGCAACAGTGTTGATTCTGTTGCATCTTCAAATCCATTAGACTCAATGGTTTGAGTTACCGGCCACCAAAAAAAACTAGATATTTTTCGGGATTGTTTGTATTCGGACACACTGAGATCAACAATATATCTCAGTAAGTAAATCATCCCATCCGTGGTTGTACGGTTAGCAGGATAGTAGTATCTCAAATAAATCAGGTAGCTTTAATTGTCATTCTTGTCGTAATTTTGCGCGTGCGATTTCAGAATAACTGTGTGTGTGAATACAAGCCAGAGGCGGAATCCAGTCCAATGTGATCCCAATATGTGACCCTAACATTATCGGAATCAATGCTGCCTCTGGGAATGAAGACATAGCCTTACCGATGGCCTAAAGGTGTGTGGATTGAACAGTATCAGGATATTAGTATCTGGGAAAAGAGCCACTCAGCAAACCCAGTGGTACTGTCAGGGAGCCTGGAGTTCTTTGTCCCAACAACAACAGCGGAAAGATGGTACCATTCACCCGCACCCTGGAGACCAGTTTATGCAAGAGTGTTGAAACATGGCGAAAGCCATCCATGTAAGCTAATCAAATATTACTCTGTGTTCATGGTAACGACTGCATTTTGGCAGCATTTGCAGCTTTGTGTGTACAGGCTTAATGATGCGTGTTGTGTCACATTATGTCTTTACAGGATCGCTCCAGGATGCACATGCATGCTTTGTCTGTAAACACACACACAAAACTAGGGAAACCTTTGGCAGCGGGAATAAACACAATCCTGCAATTCCGGGAACAGTTGCCCTATACAACTTTTACATTATATATCTCAATGTATAGGACTACAACGTGTAAGGCAACATTCAAGGCCGATTAAGACCAAACACAACAACAAAGCCATTACATTAGATACAAAAATAATGTTTTGATGTGAAAAAGATTCAGTATCAGCACCCATCTGCTCTGGTAAACGGACTAGTGGTGACAACAACTTCTCGTGTCCAAACACGAGCATGTTTCCCTCATCTGTGATTTGAGCAAGAATCCCTAGAGAGTCATCGTCCGGAACCATCCGTTATGATTCAATCAGACAACTTTGAGAAACATGCACAGCGCTAAAAATACAAATCTAACTTTGGTCGGAGCATCTAAACAGAGGATGGCTTCAAGTTCCACTTTCTCTTACTTGCAAACAGAAGCAACGGAAGCTCTCACAAGAAACGCTTTCTAGTCTGTACATTTGCTTTGGACAACTGCAAAAAAACCAACGGTTACAATTCATAGTGGTTACCTTGGATACCTACAGTTTGCGTTTTATCTGTGGTTAAGTTTCACATACAACAAAAACATGATCAGAGGATATGGAAAGTCCCCCCATCTAACTACAATACAGAGCCTGAGAACCGTTATAGTTGCCTGTTAATGACTTCCCCAGTGTAATCCTGTCTAAAAGTAGAAAAGGAGCTTCAGCTGTCCTTCTAAAAACACACACAAAAAAAAAACTTTGCCTTTTTCGGTCTGTAGATGAGGTATCAAAGTGATTCGTGCTGTCTTTCGATGTCTGAAGTCTGCGTTCCTATGCAGCTGTTGTTTCATGCCTAATATCTCACTTTCAATAAGGGCAAACCTTGGTTGGTTGAGCACAGATTGCCTCGGCTCTCCACATTTATAAACATGTCATTCTTGCAATCTTCCTAGTGTCAGAATGACATTAACTTCCTTTTTGTTGTTCCTCTTTTTTTGCAAGAATGACAGGTAGCCACTATCCAAATTTAACACTTTTCCTCTAAGATAATGTGGATGGATTAAGTTCACATTATTAAATACAATCATAAATCACTGCAGATCAACAGGAAGCAGCAAGTACATACCAGCAGTTACTTGAGTATTTTCATTTTGCGCTGTGGTTTTTTTGCTCCTCTACTTTCTGACAGCTGGAGTTACCACTTACTTTGCAAATTCAGGTACAAATCTTGTATATTCAAAATTGTTTGATTTGTTTCATATTGGCATTTATGACATTTTCTTTTAGCGTGTCATTTTAAAATAAGGAGTATCTGGTCCCCCATGTTGACATTATGTGTATTTTGGTACTTTTATGTACTACGTGATCCATTGTGGCGAAACATTTCCTCTGTTGTGACCAGATTCCTCCTATTCAAGCTGTGTGTCTTATGAAACAATACCATCCCACAGAGTTTATTTTGAGGTGTGTTTTGGGGTGCACATCCACTAGCACACATAATAATCTTCCTGTGGAGGGAGTGGGTACAGGAGGTTTGCTAATAACAGCTGCCAGATGTGGAGAATCCCCAGAGCCCATCCACATTCTCACAGACAATGGAATGCTTGTGAGGAGACCTACAGGAAGTGAGGTCAGCGCTCTTGATCCCTCCCCTAAGCTTAGTGAGACACACAGCAGTGGAGCTGCTTTGGTGGAGCTCTCTGACACCCCTAAATGTGTCCCATCATAAAACCGCTGACAGTGAGCAGGCAGTCCATAAAGCCTGAGACATCCGTATTACATGCTGTCCGTTCAACCTGCCAACTTCAGCTCAGACAGACAAACAAAGACTCCGGAGATCAGCCATTAAAGCTGTGTCTGACTCCTCAGATTGCGTGCAAAAACATTTTGGTTACTCACACAGCTACTACACGGTGTTTTGATGATTTCACAAGCTTCCTCTTTCTTTTCTTTTTTTTACTTTTCGTGCACCAGCTGGTGCAGGGGGTGGCAGAGATGACAACATCGCAAGTGGATTTCCCAACCTCAGTCTTTTGTCCCCCTCAGCCTTTCTTGTGGTGATGTCTCATTCATCTTGTGGGTAAATGAGGTTAACGTATGTGCCTATCCTGTGTCATTTATAGTAACCCTGTTTGGTTACAGTAAAGAAGTTACCTTCTGCTCAGTATTCATCACCTATGGGCATTTCTGTGATGATTTTCTGTGGCAGATCAAAGTAACGTAGTAACGTGTATTTTAGTCCTGAATCACCATCATCAACATCAGTCATGTTTTTACCCCCATTCCAATTTCCATTTGTCTCACTTTAAAATTTTCCGTTTCACTTTCAGCCGCATTTGTATCCGTTCAGTCCATCGCTAACCATCCCATTAACAAAGCAACCTTGCTCAGAAAAAATGATTCAACCTATAAGAAGTATATTTGTAATGGTTTAGACATCAAAATGCTGTAGACACAATTCCTTTTTTACTCCACTATTAGCAAGATGAGTATTTAAAACTTAAGAAATAATCGTTACTCCGATGACTGATGATGATGTTGATTACTTCACATTATACAAGTCCTCTCCTCTTTGCTGTGGCCTCAGAAGTTGAGGAACTCCTGTTCTGTTCAATATTCTCTAAATGTTATCACGACATTCTGCCTCTCATCAAAGGCACATGAATCATAGCCACATAGGGTTTCCCAGTAATAACTGGAGACATTATTGCCTGCTCGGGGGTTAGATAAAGGTCCTTTCATTGCAGCAAGCACCTGCCATGCTTAGGTGCAGCCCCAATGACTAACAGTTGCTCACTTACAGTATAGCTTTATGGCACCCACCTCAACAACACCTACACTCACTCACATCTCAGTGGCAAATAAGACAATGATAGGAACTAAATAACAGTGTAAATCAGAGTTAACTGAATGAAACACTGTTATTCAGTATAAGTAAATAGACAGACAGACAGATTGACAGATAGACAGATTGACAGATAGACAGATTGACAGATTGACAGATAGATAGATAGATAGATAGATAGATAGATAGATAGATAGATAGATAGTTTTTTATGTGTTGTATTTATTTGCTCTGTCACCCAATCTGTCTTTCGTGTCTTTCAGGGAGAGGGAATCTCTCTCTGAATTGCCTGTGCTAACGTTTCCTCTTTCTTCCTTACATGTTAAGGTTTTTTGGGCTGTATTTCCCTGTCTTCCTACAATGCGTTGGGCTGGGTTGCAAACCCTTTGTTGTTGCAAACCCTTTGAGGCATTGTGTGTGATAGTGGGCCGCACAAAAATAAACCTGACTGCATTGTTTCAACTGCTCCTTAATGTGGAAAAAATAACAGGGGACGATTGATTCATTTTTAGGGTAAAGCTTGTACCATATATCCAATAGGATATGTCATAGGTGCACACACACACACACACACACACACATATACATATACTGGATAATAATAAATATACAGTACTGTGCAAAAGTCTTGGTCCCCCCTATCAAACGTGGTATAATGGACCTTTTTCCCAGCAGTCATTCTGACAGGAAATAGTGATGAAAGTAGGACAAATCCAGGTGTTATCAATGACATTAATTAGGGTTCCATTCCATTTAGGTTGAGGAGAGCCTGATTCCAAGGGAGGTCACACTAAATCCTTGACACTTTAGCCTGTAGGAACTGTTCTATTCTGACTTTTAAATACTGAATACACTTTTCCTGTTTGTTCTGGTTGTATTCTAATAAAGTGATAGATAGTATTGTTGAAACAACAAATATAATGGTGGCCTAAGACTTTTGCACTGTACTGTCTATACACAGTTATTGATAAATATATACATATTGGTTTGGGGGTGACACTCTTTTGCAGCTGGCCAGCTTACACAAAGCTCTCAGGGGAAACTTGGAGGAGATGAAGAGCAGACTAGCTCATGCTGGGAACTGCAAAGAGAGAGGAAGTGAGGAGGTGGAACAGGATGGGAACATCTGGACTTCATTTGGATGACCAAGAGTTGGGTTAAAGGATCCAGAAAAAGACTCTAAAAATCCACTTTTTCGTGTTTGTTGTGCTCTTTATATTTGTGTCACTATTATATTTAGATAGTGAGACAAAGAAATTTTATGGACAAGTAAGTTTATCAATTCTCTCACCACCTCCC
>OMNV01000583.1:0-17235 GCA_900303265.1 Brotula barbata
AATCAGAGAAACCATAACAAACAGTCCACATCCTGCCAGCGAGAACGGAAAAAAGGATGAGCGTGTGAACGAATGCAGAAAGAAAAGTGGACAACGGTGACAGAGGAGAAAGTGTGAGAGGTGATGAAGGTTGAGAAATGAAAAAAAAATTTTTTATGTAATCTCCTTACATCTTCATCCAGGCTGGTTTGTTCCAGGTCTACCACTTTAAACTGGACCCTCTTCAAAACCTC
The DNA here is from genome assembly GCA_900303265.1 of Brotula barbata. Classification (NCBI taxonomy): domain Eukaryota; kingdom Metazoa; phylum Chordata; class Actinopteri; order Ophidiiformes; family Ophidiidae; genus Brotula; species Brotula barbata. The sequence continues at coordinate 234 of OMNV01000583.1, forward strand.
TTCCAGAGACTCACATGTCTTGTAGTCCAGCTTCTCACCTAGAAACAAGCAAGCCCAGTCAATTCATTGCTTTTTTCATAAAAGTTATTGCATTCAGATGTGGGTGTCCTGATGCTCACCTTTTAGGTCTAAGCATTCGTTTCGCTGTGTCAGGTCTTTCAGTTCCTACAGAAACAGAAAGCTGTCAGTGAGAAAAACAAAACACGAGTCTGCATTTTGTGGAAGCAAACGTTGCACTTCACACAGTCAGTCTTTCGCATCACAAAGGAGGACAACAGCATTGATGAGAATTTCTGTGAATATTTCATACTGATAGTACAAATCATAGACCCCCTACAACCAAAACTGTATCGTGGCCACAGGGACACAACTGCACAACACACCTTTTGTGTGAGAGAGAGTCCCTGGGTAAGTTTGAATTCTGGCACTACTGATAATGTTTTCTAGGAAATTGCTGCAGCAGAAACAATTTGCAGCGTTGTGTTAACTGTCCCAACGATAGCGAGCCTAGATAAGAGTGTAGCTCAGCTCTGCCATCACAAAATGTACAATGACTATGTAAACTGGGATCTCCATTAGCGTGGTACTGGATGTTTCACCCTCTGCATACAGACAGATGACCAACATGATGTGTCTTAGTGAGGTGTTGGGCCACTAAAATTCATCACAATAGCTTCAATGAACCTCTTTTATACTCATATGGCAATAAGATGGTGTTTTGATGACGGTGGTGCACTAATTTCAAACAAGTTACCATGAATGTTTTTGGTAAATGAAGTATGCTTTCGTGAACTCTATTAGCGCTGTACGTTATGTGGTGTGTGTAAATTAGCCTGATTACCTTTATCTATCAGAAAACACAAGCACAGACAAAAACATACATGGTGCTGTCCTCAGAACTATGAACAACAAATTCCTCTAGTGCACTGATCAGCCTATTCAGCATGAACTCAATAACCCCTGTCCTCGTGCCACACACACACATCTGTTATTGGTGTGTAAGCTGAACACACGCTGGCTGACACTGGGTTAGTTGTAAATCAAGGTTCATGGCATCCTGCGTATACTGTATCCATTCTTCCATCCATCCATCCATTTTCTAACCCACGTAATCCTGGTCAGGGTCACAGTGGCATCAGGGCCAGCAGAGCAGCCTAGGCGTACCTTTCCCCGGCAACCTCCTCTGGACTTTCCTTGCGGAACCATAGACGTTCCCAAGACGGCCGAGATGTGTAATCTGTCCAGAGTGTCCTGGGTCTGCCCAGGGGTCTCATTTCAGTGCTCAGTACACCTCCAAAAGGAAGTGTCCAGCAGACATCCTTACAAGATGCTACTGTCCCTGCTCCATGTGGAGGAGCAGCAGCTGTATAACGCAGTCCTCCCAGACCACGGAGCTCCTCACCCCATCATAGAGAGTGAGCCCTGCTACGCTCAAGATGAGACGAGACTTGTTCTAACGTCTAACATTTAGGGAAAGCATGTTTTTGTGTAGAACATGATGTGTACCGAGAACGCCAGTGAGCACATACTGGCTGCATGTGCGACACCGCAAAATTGCATAATAGGCAAACTATTTGTACCGGAGGGAATTGCAGCAGTAAAAAATGTGACACAAGGCTCCCAAGTGTCCAGGACTTGGACTCTTGAGGGAGGTACAGGGGGAACAGGCATTCAACATACAGTTGCTAGATTGTACTGTTATAATCACACGGCCATATGAGCAACAGGCCTGAAATGTACACAACCTGTAGAACTCCTGGCAGAGAGCCACATTTACAGTCCAGTTGGACTTCATAAAGAAAGCATTTAAAGTGAAAGAGGAAAAAAACAGTAAACGGCTAAATTCTCCTCCCCACCCCCTGGCCAGCTACATGGTTTGACTGGTCTTTTTATATCGCCGGGTTATTCCAAGGATGACTAAGCAGAAATGATGGGGGAGTGCTGGCACTGGGCCAGCATGGAGCCGTTATAAGAAGCGGACCATATTTCCACACAGTTTAAATTGTTACATAACAGAATGTGAACGCTTTCAAAACTGAATTTTCCTTGACAACCAAATTCATAAGAGTGCAGTAATCTCCGCTGGACATCATTGACCTCTGATTTGACCAATTTTGGTAATTTTATCAAAGGGTCTTTTGCCTGCTGCAGTTCCACACAATCCAAGGTCGTATTTCACACGTTTTCCCTGCCTCAAGCACCTGATTCCATTGGTTCTAGACAGCAGCGTTCACCAGGCCAAGAGAACGCCCACTTTTTCAGTTCAAAGCAAGCATTTTGTGCCCTTGCTGAAATAGAAAAAAACCATTTACATTTAGTTTGTCAGCCATCGTTCATCAGATCATTTCAGGGATTCCCCTTCAACTGGACAGAAAACAACAAGGAGCAATGCATTCTTCTAGTCACTGGGACCAATACCATGTCTCTGGAAATGTACAAACAGTGCACACACGAGAAATAACAAATGAAAGAAATTCTAAGTGAAAGCTGTACAACCAATGACAGAATAAAAAAATCAGGGTGTGAAGGAGGAAAAAACAGGAAAGATGAAGCTGCCAGTGGAAATGTACCCAGTCAAAAGGTCTAAAAGACAGCCAATGACATCACACAGCAGCTGCCTAGCACACAGGTGTGTTTTTCCACAAGACGCTGTGATGTCGGGCCAACTTCTCCCTTTCGGCTGATCTAACCTGGGGATTTCTTTGCTGAGTCTCTCACGTTTCAAAGGTGATGTCTTTTGGCGCTCACCTTACGTCATGACGCCGTCACTCACCAACATGCAGATAAAACTAAGCAATGCTTTGGTGGAGAGGACCAGTGAAGTGAAGTAAACAAAGAAAAAAAACAACACAGGATCGGTGCACATGTATCCCAGCTACAAAGGTGAGTGCAGCCAACTCCTCCATTGTGTCACTTTCACGAGAGGAGTTGCAGCTTGGTGACAGGACATTCTCACAGAAAGACAGGTACACACACACAGTACCTTCACATACACTGTTCTGAAGTTGTCAAAGTTCCAGTGATGTGGTTTGGCCCTCAGAAATCTTCCAAATGGAACAGTGCTGACTTTGACAGGTCCGCAAGTATAATCAGATTTATAATATAGTTTATTATCATGTTCTCAATACCGGCACCCATTTAACTGTACAACTATACAGCCAGCAGTGTCAACTCCAAACCATCAGGGACAACGCTGTCTGTCAATACTGACGACAGGAAACACAATGGTTAGTTTCACTATCTAGAGGAGGATGGAAACATACATACATCCAAGTCCAAAATAACAAGGGCTACTTCCATAGCAGCAAAAAAAAAAAAGAAAAAAAAAAAAAAGGAAGTCAAAGGAAAGGAGTCGGTCAAAGGAAACTAAACTGCAGAAACGTGATGATATATTAGGCTGGCTACAACCCCGTGTGTTGGTGCTGAACCTCACCTGTATCTGTTTGAGTAGTTTGGGTATGGTCTTACAGTTGAGCTTCTGACAAGTCTGTTTGTATGCAGAAAGGATCTCCTCCACTGTCGCGTTCTGAGCTGTAAAAAAACAAAAATAACAAGGTTAGGATTGCTTTTTACATCATTTCCCCGTGGGTGCCTTTGAAATTCTCCAAGAGGTACACTTGCACACATCTGCGTATGCATACATGTAAAAACACACGTACGCGCACATCATAGTGAGAGAAAACACAGCACTTGTAAATTATGAGTATAATGAAGTCTGGCTGGGACACACTGGGGAAATGGTCTGTTTTTAACTGGCCTGTGTGTGCGTGTCTGCCGTGGGGAACGCTCTCATGACAGAACGCAGAGGATCAGGAATTTAACCACATTAAAGGGAACCACTACTCAAGTTAGCAAAAAGAATTTATTGTTCTCTGTCTAGAGCTTGGATCAGCCGCTGTTGCCATCCCAGACTGCGGGGGTTAATCCCAGTCAGATGATGCTGTTCTGGTGTTGAGTGACTCTCAGAAAATGCAAAGGAGAAGAAAGAGGCGGAAAGAATAAAAGAAATAATTTATGGATGAATTGACGCAGGAAGTTCTGGACACAGAAGACATGAAAACACACACGCATTTATGCTGTGTTGAAGAAATGTTTAACTAAGAAATGACAGCGAACAGACTTTAACTCTGTTTAGAGGAGGAAATAACAATAGATAAAGGTCTTTATCTTGTGGGTTTTATATTCATGATTAACAATTCAGGTTAAGACTGAATATGTTTAAGGTAGGGTTAGTTACCTCCCCTCTCCATACACCTCCTGAACACAAAAACAGTTCAATCACAGAGTAAAGCCAATCTTATCCTGAAATGTTACGTTGGGATTTTAACCTCTGCAAACGTCAGTTACAGACACAGCTACTCTGTGACCTTGTTGACATTGCTGCAGGGTTGGTGTGTAAATTTGGTTGGCTGAATGCGTGTGTGTATTTGTGTGTAGATAAAATGAAAGCCACCGTCACATGAACACAAGATTGACCACAGCCTGTCTTCCACTTGTTTTCCTTCAGACTCCAGTCACCAGAAGGAGAACCTGCATGCCCTTTGACTGTGCAACCGGCCCTGCTACTTTCAATGTGTATGTGTATGCACAAGAACACACACGGGACCAAAGATTGGTCAGATGAGGACATTGTGACTCAGACACTAAGCGGAGCACATCCCATGAGACATGTCATGGAACACTGTCTGCTTCTGTGACATCCTGGAAGTTTGTTCAAGTTAAGGGAAAAGGAATCATATCCATTGAAGGTCAAATTTGCTTAAAAAACATGAATTATATTCTTATGCACGAGCTAAAAATATATCTTTGGCCTCTGTTACACTTGAGACAATCTAAAATAAAGTAAAAACCAAATTAAACAGCGTAATGGTTTGAGCTCTATATTCCATTAAACATGTTTTTAATACATTTTATTACCTGTATGCGTCCTTCCGAGTGTTTAAAAACACATTTTAAGGTTAGGTTTTAGGTATGTAACTTTCAGTTGACTGGTTTCAAGGTGAAGCTCTATTGTTTCCATCAGCTTGCAACAATTTAATCAGTAGCTGACCCACTTTAATGATTCTGTCCTTCAGTTTTTAACTGCCAACTGCCTGTCGTCCACAATGCCATCAGCCTTAATTATGGCCGCAGGATACTTCATCTGATACGCCTGTCAAAGAGTCACTAGGCGGCGAAATCTCCTTTCCACTGTTCAATCTGTGCAAGTTCTAATCAGCCATTGTTCTTTGGATATACAGATCTGAATCAAACCTACATTTCAGGTTATTGTTATCTACTAGTGTTTATCCAATTTCAAAGAAGAAACTTGAGTGTTTCCACAAAATAACTTACATTAAATCCTTTCAAAAAGTGAAAAATCCATCATTTATTGGGGCTGGACACTTCTGATCAAATGTGTTTGTTTTCAGAGACTCAGTGGCTCAGGTACATGTCTATTCCTGTCAACAACATACCTGCGTCTTAAAGTGGTACTCAGGCAAAATTGGCTACTTCACATCAAAAACATTTTGGGGTAACATGTCAAAGGAAAACACTTTGAACATATTGTATGGAACTTAAGTTCAGGGCGAGTAGCTTCCCCCCACCCCTTACACGTTCATTCAAAGGGCTACGGACCTGGTACGTGAACGCTAAATATCTCCAAAATGCTACAACATTTGATAAAACAGTGAAATAAATAACCAGATAATTTGTAAAAATCTAGTATTACTTAAAGCTACAGAGGACCACTGAAAACCAGAGTGTACTACTGTCACTGGTATGTAAGCATACATTTGTATTGTATAGTGTGTATGCATACATCTGTACAGTACAGTACCTGTTCCAGCAAACACTGTCTCATTAGGAAAGTGTTCTGTGCAGGCGGCTAATAACGTGTGTAAACAACTCCAAAGAGGAGTTGGGGTTTGAGGGTGGCAGTCAGGTCTCTTTCTTAGTGCACACACCTTTGAAAATGAAGCACATTAGTGTGCAAAGGAGCCAGAGAAGAGCGCGTGAGTGCAAAATATGCGTCTGTGGAGTAATAATTTATCACTAATGTTCTTTGGGAGCTTTGTGATAGAGCACTGGGCAAATACATAAACAATAATAAGATGCGCATTAGGGCTGTCACATTTTCCTAAAAATCATGTTATTACAGCTCCTCAATATATATTTTTTCCAAACATCGGAATGAACAGCCCAACAAAAACCGACAGGCTGAATGCGTGTACAAGTGAATGAGACACGGCGAGACACAGATAACTACTGGCCAGATGCTAGGTGTTAATGGAAATGAGAGACCTGAGCTTTTGAGCCCTGCTGAATCTTAAAGAGCTACGGCTGCTGTATCACTGTTATGCCTGCCCTGTCTGCATTTTATTGCAGTGTGTCCAATCAGGCTGTGTACATGTGTGAGGGAGCTGCAAGGAGGCACACAGAGTGTTATAAACAAAGACATAAAGGGACATAGAGCACACTTTTAGTTTAGGGGGGGGTGACTGATCCAAACAACACCTTTGAAAATGCAGACACGTATCGAGATGATGATATGCACCTCCAGAGGCAACTCATAAGTGACGTACTGCACTATCCTAAACGTGTCTAACCATCATTTCAAAAAACAAAACCTGCTCCTCGTGTTACACCATCGATGGGAAAGATTTCAGGTTTGGTATGAAAATGCTGGAAAGAGTGTAACGAACTTCCATCGTCCATCTGTGAGCTAACTCAGTGAATCTGCTAAAATTACACAAACAAGCAGCACGCCCCTTTTCTGCCTGTTATTGCTGTTGGCCAGTCTCCACTGAGCAACAGCAGCAACACATAAACTAAATCACTTGCTGCTGCCATAGCTGAGCCTGCAAGCTCCATAAAAAAACAAACAAAAAAAACAACAGCACCCAGCTTGCTGACTCAGATTGACAGAGCTGAATTAAAATCTGTGGATTTTAAGGCAAAAAATGACGATAGGTTGCTCACAATTATCTTACTGACACAATCTGAGGCATTAATAGAGCTGGTACCCGCTTTTATGGTTAACCACGGATTGCTAATGTGTATCAACTGAGAACCAGATTCTTGCAACGTACACGCACTGCCTTGATTGTGTCATTTCTCAACACTACATAACAAAAAAAGTGTAACAAACCATGAAAGTGTAACAAATCATTGCATGGGTTACAGCAGGTCATCGTGTCAAAGTTACTGGTGTCCGCCTTAAATGGCAAATAAAATTAGTGACAGAAATGCAAGATCAGGAGCATCTCAGCAGTTCACTGCCATGTTGCTTCATGTATATACATATATACACACATATACATACACAACCCCAACCATAGCATACACCGTACATTACAGCTAAACATATGGCTGCCCTGACACGCTGAGACTGTGACTCAGCAATTGAGGACACTTTTTCATGAGTATCAGGACTCGGTCTAATGAAAACACTGCCTAAATAATATTGTCTTACTGCCATGAAATAAGTTTCAACAGATCACACATTCCAACTAACACTTCCTGCTGCGATTTGTAACATGTATATGATGCGTGGGCAGTCAATAGGAAATCAACTCAATCACATCTAGACGAGCCTAGTATGTCAGGAGAAGTGTAAATCATTTTGAAGTGATGTGGTTTGTTGGGTTATTCTCCTCTGACAGCAGTCTCCTACAACAGGAAGGGTCAAATCTACTCTGACAGCAAGGCCGTGGAAACTGTGCTACACAGCCAGCTGAATTGGCATCTTGTGGAGAGAAAAAAACGCAAAGAGGGAATATGCATGCCATCACTTTTAAATCAATTAAGGTGAGGAGCTGGTAGAGCTGAAACAAGTACTGACACATTTGTTTGAGAGAGGGAGCTGCTACGGAGGGAGCTTTTGAAAGAAAACTAAAACCACGTTTATTTCAGATTTGCATCAAGTGCAAGGCAGATGTTAAACCACCCACTTCGATTTAACGGCTCAACCGTAATGGAGCAATGGAGCACTGAGAGGGTCGTGGCTATAGATGAAATATTAATATATAGGTCAGTGTTCTTATATAAATACAGGAAGATATCAAAGTCTGCATACGTAGGGAATCAACAATCCAGGGTACCACGTTCATGTAAACAAACAACCACACCCACAAAACAACAACACCACAACAGGGGCGTAATGAGTCATCTATTGAATCATGTTCCAACGATCCAATTACATTGATAAGTAAACAGAAAATAATCCTTCTAGCGTGACTTGTATCAATCAAAATCGGTTTGCACTGGTGTAAGAGCCAAGATCATTTGAATAATGGTTCATTTCACTTTGTAGCCAAAGGTATAATGTTTTGGTTAAGAATGTTAGCGAGTTCATATTTAAGGGTTAACTGTTCTCCTATGTCATACATCACTGTCATAAGTCATAAGTTTGGGTCGCGTGTCATCAGACCCATGATGTGAAAAGTTATGTCACAATGTTATCTAGAAGTTGCTATAAAAGTTGTCATCATGTAAGTTATAGTTGGTCCAGTTTGCGAAAGGAAGAGCTTTTTGACTGAGAACCTAACAGTGAACTTCCATCCATGAAACTGAAAACTCTTGAAATTGTTACCATGAAGAATTACTTTCATCATTTCATTTGGACAAACTTTTACTGAACAAGGGGTGAGTTGCCCATAAAACTGACATGCATCGCCCTTCGCTTGTCAGCCTGGATTTGTGAGTAGCCTGTGAGATATTTCAAGGATGGCAATTATAAAGCAAACGTGTGAAAGTGAAGCACACAGATACACGTCAAAACAGAGGTCTCACGATTCAGTCTCACTGAGTGTCTTAAAACAGTTGAAATAAGATCATTTGCCATTACAATTCCAAAGAAGCAACTGTATCGATATTAAGAATTTGTGGCTTGTATTTAGCACAGATGTTGGTTATGTTGGTGTATTTTTTGCACTTCTAGTGGTATGGAAAATGATTGTGTCTCCTTTAGGAGGAGGGTTTATTCTCTCATGCTGTCATTCTTGGCTTTCATTCTACTACATATGTGACGATTTCAGAGAGACAATAATGGTTGATGCAGAGCTGTACAGTTCAACAGTTTTGATTGCATACCCTATCAGAAATTATTCTGTGCTAAGAGAAACGTGTGTTCAAATTGCGATAATATCATATCTGTAACAATTAGCGAGAGAAATATTACCGTATTGATCCAAGTATAAGATGCCCCAAGACTTAATTTAACTTTAAATTTTATTTGGATTAAATTATGGCTTTTTACTCACAAAACTTTCATTGCACATACACTGATGTAGTCATTAACTCGAGATCTTCAACTGGTTTACTGTTGAGCTCCGTGTCTGTGTGGAACGAGCATAAATGACAGCAAATCGCAGTAGAAACTATGTTTTAGGGCTGCTGCAAACCTAATGGATGATGTCGACAATGAAAATGCGTTGAAATCAATATCTAAAGTCGACACATTGTAATGAATTTACCTTTTTGATTTCTAAAATTCTTCAATGTCTAAAACAAAATTTTCTGCAACATCATAACTCATTAAATGAAGAGACTTAACAGTGTGTACCACACACAACTGCATCCGTCAAACACACATGAAAACACACAGACGCTCAAATATCACAAAGTAAACTGACGAGCGAGTGGAGACACTATCAAACATTGCAGTCACACTGAAACAAAGGAAAAAAGGCGGGGAGGCACAGCCAAACTGCAGTAACAGAATTTTTATACATTTGTTAAGAGCACTTTATATTCATCACTGGAGGAACAGGCTTAACTTGCTGACTCAGTGAACAGGGAAACTTGGCGAACGCGTGGACAGACAACAAGCCCTTGGCTTCGACAGGGTGGCGTTAACTCAACTTGTTCTGTAGTCTTTTGGCCTGTCATTAGATTTCTGTGCTTCCTTCTTTTGCAAATATGATTTCATGAACAACAGAATGGTGGTGCAATACTGACATCTTTTTTCCCTGTTGAAAATGTAAAAGTCTTAATGAAAACCTTGATGAGACTCTACAAAAAAAACCTCCAGGATAATCTATATGTGCTACAGCACAATGTCATGACCACCTTAGTGCGAGTTACTGTTAATAAATCATGGTTCGGCAGACAACTGTGCCTCTGTTAAGGCAGAAGTTGCAATGCAGTGGGTTTTCAGTACCGCTTGATAAATGGCCAGAGGACATCATTGAACCCTTCATTTTAATCAGTTAGCTACCAAGAGATGCAGTTAAAATGATTAAGACTACAACTAATGGGATGTTGACGGTAGATAATGATGAACGAAGTACAAAGTGGGGGAGGTGGGCTATAAAGCTCTCACAACGCAGATGCAAATCCACATCTGACACACCCAGAACTTCTGCAGTGTCCAATGGTATTTGTAATACATATCAACAAAAAACTAGCGCAACAGCTACTGGGCCTGAAAAAAGACGGAACTGAGAGGTCTCATTAGGGAAACATCTAGTACCTTCAGGTCATCTCATGACATGCTTGGAAATGGCAAAGATATCAACCAATTGGACCAATTATTGGTTGTGATTATTGTGAAGGGGCGGGGAAATCTCCAATCGATAAAAAGGGTTGTGGAAATCTCAGAATCGAGGTGCGTTGTCAGCAAGTATATCAGCCTGTGCAAGTACCAATCCAATTGAGCGTGGAGAAGAAAATACAGCTCTGTCATCAAATGAGACACGGATACACGGACGGTTGGATCCAAAACACACAGAGAAAACATTGGATGCAAATAACATGACTTAAAGTTCATGCCATGTAGCTTGGTCAACAGTGACTTTATTAAAAGCTATGCCAAAGCTCATAAAAATAAAAGTCTGGCCTTTTCCTTTGTAGCTGCACAACATACACATTATATTGATGCAGTAGAACTCTCTACCACCACCCACAGAAAAGGTCAGAACGCTCTGGCTTTAGTATCATACTAGATAACCTGGGTGAAACCGAAGAGCAGACTAGTGTGTGCTTATAAAGCTCCTCAAAATAAATTGGTGTTAGCTGCAACATCAGTAAATAACTCCCTTTCTAGTTTTCCAAAGCGAGAAAGACAGAGCGTGGACCTTACGTGTAGGCTGCTGGCATATCAACGAGCTAGAAATGCTCTTTTTGACAAATCTTAACTCTCATCCTCTGCCACAGTTAAGCTCCAATTTAATACAGAAGATGATAATCATAATGATGCTGTTTACTGCACACTTCCAAGGATAAGTACACCCTGGAGGGTAATTCTTAAGAATACACACACCCCAGAGACATCTCATCCAATCTTGTGTACATCTGTTACTCTTCTCATTTTTACTCAAAATCTCCATCACTCACCCTTCTTTTTTGTGTATCTGACAGGAAACTGTGCAAAAAACACACTGTTTACAGGTCACAAGTTTCCTGTCCTTAAACAAACAAAAGGGAGTATTTGCATGCACACAGAGATTCAGAGAAAACTCTTAGCAAAGAATTAAGTAGACAGAAGAAGAAAACTGCCGGGGGAAAAAAATCCAAAGATATGAATGTCAATTAATTTCTAAATATTTGTCTGTATGTCTCTATGCATCTCAATTTCCCTACAAAGTCATACTATAATTTGGAAAGAGTGAATACCGGTCTTACTAGCTGGTCTGTCGTATTACTTGCAGCAATACGTTTTAAAATACACGTTAACATGAATGTGGTCTCTAAAGTTAAGGTCACCTTGAAAGAACGTTTTTATAAATCACTTATTAAACTAAATGAGTGTAAAGTAAGGTCACAACCAGGATACCAACGCTGATGGGTTTAAATGTAGCCTGAGGTTCTTTTAGGCATGTCCTAACAAAGACAATAAAGATGAATACTTCATTCAAAATATGTCCTCTTTGTAAACTTTAAAAAATAGTATTCATTCAACTATCTTACTTATTCACTGCCATAATTCTTTAACATGTTAAGTAATGCCTGAGGATTTTTGGTGGTTCTTTGTCCTTAGAAAAGATTTATTGTAACGTGCATCAATTGTGCTGTGTATGTCTTCTCAAAATGCCAGTTTATTAAGCTTATTTTCCTACATTTTTCTGTTCTTTCATGTAAACTCAGCAAACCAGCTCCGGTTTGGTTAACTCAGGATCGTTTACCAGGAAGTGTAGTTTTTTTAAGAAGTTGCTTTGGAATGGACAGTAGGCACCTCAAATTACATTTCCCCTGAAGCATTCACTCCAGTAGAGGATGGGTACTTGTCCCACACATACTTGTCCTGGTATTAAATAGGCATGAAAACACACACGATGGTGTAACCAACTTATTATTGACAATTAAATTTGTTGGCAGCTAATTTTGTCATTGATTTTTCTTGACAATCTTGACATATCGTTGCACCCCAATTGAGATACAGACAACTTTGTCAGATGCACTTAGGTGGTCTGCTCACTGAAGACATCCAATTCACAATGATACTGATATCATGGCAGGTTAAATCACTCATGTTACAAAAATAATGACTCAAATAAAAAAAAAAAGGGGGGCATAACATTAGTAAGAGTGTTTCACTTTGGTCATTCCAAATTCCGCAGCAAAAGAGGGAAAACTATCGAAACTGTCGAATTATCACCAAAGATTTTTATCTGATTTTTTAAATACTGACAGATAACAACACGGGTGGAATTCTGGCAGACTCCCAGAGATGAGTGTGTGTTTTAAGGATGGGGCACAGGCCCGCTGCCAGCTCTGACTTCGTGCGTTAGTGCTAGTGTTGAAAATAGCCCCCACTCCTCGTCTCTTGGCCCATTTCACACTTTTGTGTTGCGGGTGGTGACAGCAGCGTCATTCACACAGGTCAGCTGATCAGAGGTGGAGCAGAACACAGAGAAACCTGTCAAAAGGGAGGCTTTGGTGCTGCTGATACTACTACATGCTTCTGCCATTCTGGTTGGCCAGAGAGACATAGCAAGTAAACATGCAGAAAGAGATGAGGGTTCAAATGTTAGAGAGGAGCTGCTTTCTGCTCCAAACACAGGCCAATGGTTTTGAACTGCCAAAGTCATTAAGCATCAACTACTGATCTAGCCCTCTAGGATAAAGGCTTTTTACCTCAGACACCCACGAGTGCGAGCTCCTGCATTATTATTTTTTCCTCTTTGACTACGGTGACAATTTAATCTTTCATTTTTCATTCAAGATAATCTACATTTGAGCGCTTAATGACTTTAGGGGAATGTGATTCTGCAAAAGCCGGAAAATCAATTAACAGTAGGATACAGATCAATAAGAAAAAGACAACATTCTGTAGACTGAGGTAAAATCAGGGAAAAGAAAACATCCAAACTTCCAAACTCAGACCAAAACAGATGCTTATATCTGGGCTAGAAGTTTCTGCTTTGACTAATCAAAAAATGTTTTCTTTCACATTAAAATGTGTAGATCTTCATCAATTCTCCAGACACACAAGTTGAGAGGAAATCCTCCTCAATTTGTCAAGCTTGTCTAACACATGAGTGTTATACAATAAGGGTAGATGATAATCTGGGCAACTATTCAAATAAAACAAGCATATCCAGCCTCACTATACCAGAGATAGCCACATAGTTTTTCTCTCACAGAAAGTATACATCTTTTCCTAAACAATGAAGTCAAGAAAATAGGCTGAATTATTGAATTACCAAGCGACCGACTCACACACTTGCAGCATGCCCATATTTCATGACATATTCCACATAGATCTGATTATACTACAAAAAGTGGTTGTTAACAGATAATTAAGACAACTGAGGTACAGGCAAGTATTATATAGTACTTAGTTAGGGAAAATTGCCAGCAGCAAATGTTGGCAAAAGCATGAAAATCTTATCCAATTATTCAGACGGACAGCTTTTACAATGTTTGCCACATTTTATGTGTCCCTTAAAGCAGGGTTTTTCCTGCATAAAAAATTCGGAGGCAGCCGCCTCTTGACGTTTTCCCGACCACCTCTGTCAAAAATGCTGCATGTTAGTGAAAACCGTAGAGATGTTTGTTATTTTCTTCAATTATATGTCCACGATTAAGACGGAGTTCACCAATATTTATGCTTTCATCTAATGTCAATAAAATAGGTTCGCTGGACAAAGGAGAACTGTAGAAAAACTGTAATCCAAACCCCAAGCTATCATGTATGATTTAAAAGTTATTGACATTTCTCTTGGGATGTTTAGGCACAGCAAAAAAACACACCCAAATTTTTGCACACCCTGGTTACCACCTCTGTGTTGAAGAACTCCCTTTCCACCGTTGGTATGAGCATCGAATCTTTCACTAAACTAAATATGATCTCTTTGTCTTCATCAGTCCACCGTCTGCTGTTTCTGTCATAAGGCGTGCAACTTGCAAATATTCCTTGTGTTTTCTGCTACGTCTCAGCTAACATTACTTGTTTGCCTTGTTTGAACCTACTGTTTGGTCCACAACTGTGCTGTCTTTGCACAGCTTTTGGCACTCCTTGCACTGCTGTAGGCAATGAAACTAATTTGTAGTGAAGACGAAGCATACTTCGGTTTCCGGTCATGCTTGTTTCGTATTCATAAGCATGCTAGGCCACCGGGTCTTCATGTCATTACACTGCAACACTTTCAGCACCATTAAACAAAGCTGGCACGCAAATGGTGTGTTTACTTGCCTATAACACCATGCCTTTACTCATACAATGTAACACAAATAGAGCCCAACAAGCCCCATGAGTTGGAAGTACTTCACGCTTTATACAGTAACCTTTTCAAAATCAGAATAACATACCTAGATAATGCAGTTGGGGACCGATTTACTAAGGCTTCAATTGGACCAAAACTGGCCTGAGCATTCTATGTATGTTCTGTAAGTTAAAGCTGGTCCAACAGAGGTCGCTTACCCGGGTGTCAAACGGTGCATAATAGGTCTCGTCACGGCTGGTGATAGGATGAAAACCATACATTTCTGAATGGACAAGGAGACTCAAGTATATGTTGTCTCAGTACAGATATTATTGAACAGAGCAAATCTGCTAAACACTTTGCTTCAATCCAAAATAGCAAACAGATTCTTTCAGATTCATTCAGTGTTTAAAAATGGCCTGCGCAGAGGAAAGTTTACTTTCAAATAATTTGTTAGTTAGATGGAGAACTGTGGGAGCATGCAGCTGCGTCTTCTGCCTTCGGATATCACCAGAACCACCAAGAATAATACGCATCTCATTTCATCAAGACTAGAGCGTAGAGGCCGTGCCAAATGTACAACGTTGTAAAGGTGTCCATTTTCCTTTAACACTCTCTTCTTTATCTAAAATCCAAAGTTCAACAGGGACGCAGTTTGCTAACTTGTTTGGTATGTGATGCAAAGGGTAAACGGGAAAAAAAGTCTGATTTTGACCAGCTGTAACGGGGCATAATGCTACCTTCTGGAGTCAAAACGTACTTCCGTCAATTCCTTTGATTCTTCCCTGGCTCATGTATACTGGGACAACGACATAATCTAATTCTTTGGCCAAATCAAGCTATAAATATAACTTGATAAACCCACTGACACACTTACTCACACACACACACACACACAACAAACAAACAAATACACACACACACACACACACACTTGAGAGCTTTTCCTCAAATAACATATAGTATAACTGCTGGCACATTACTGCAGCATTTACACAACATTTACAGCAACTCCACATTGACAGGAGACAAAATGTCACAACAACCTAGAAGGACAGAATATCCCCCCCCCGCCTCAGCATTATTATAAAGACAATAATAAGCTTGAGGAAACAATGGTTTAATCAAAAAAAGCCCCTTTAAACAACTACATATTATCAGGCCTGTGTGTGTAAGATACAATTCTGCCACAACAGATGGAATGACATGAGGAAAAAACAGTTGTACATTTTGTGTGGAGACAGCAAAGGCCAAGGTTTATCACTGCCAGCCACTTCCAGAGTGGTGAGAGTATGGGTGGGGGTTAGCCAAGAGTTCCTGTTTGACAAGGACAGAAAGTCCTGTGCGAGGGAGACAGAGTGAGTAGATGAAATCAGTCAACACACAAATGCTGGTAAAACTGCCAGTGACCTAGTTTGAAAGGTACATTTTGTGAAAAACATTACTTTTTGTAAAATCATTGGCCCCACACTTTAACGTAACCAATACCAATCAATCAACATATGCCTTAGAGCTACATTCTGTTGGTTTTTGAAAAAAAGAATCCAGGAGTTTTTTCCTGAATTGTTTTTTTTTTCAATCATCCAAAAGCACTGAAGTTATGGATTCCTGAAAGGTATTTATAGCTTGAGTGCTCTGTGCAAAATGTCTCTGTAGTGCCTACCACTGATGAAATGTGATTTCGGTAAAAAAACAAGACAAACGCACTACAAGTGGAATCACAACCTCAACTGTCAGTCACGTCTTAATATTATGCGTGGGAGGTGTTGTGAAGGCACCTGGGATGCCACAATTGGGAGGGGAAAGGAGGCAGTGTAGTGAAATTTATTCTCTGCGACTCCACACGCTCCACAATCTTACAGACTGTTGCTTCAATTCGGCCGATCCAGCCTCTACATCGAACCTTCGCTTATCAGTTTGTAACTGGGCCAATAGCCATGGCACACAACATTTTGTGGGTCACTGAGGCACTAAAAATCCAATGCCACGTGCTTTCAGTCTGCTCAGACTATTGCTCAACAGGCCAAAGCATTAGCTGACTGCAAGGTAAAAGGGAAGGCATAAATAATACTCACACTGCTAATGGTATGTAAGCAAATGTACACAAAATCTTTAGGGGGTACTTGCACTGAGCGAAAGTCTAACACAAACCGATATGCCTGCACAAATAAATGATCCAGTGTACTGGCCATATTGTGCTCGTGTGAGACAGACCAGTACCTAGACTAAACTAGCCAGTGGCAAACACAAACTGGAGGAGGGGAACAGTGGTGGATGGGAAGCTTGGCAGTGTTTTGGAAAGTTCAGGAATCTGAGGATAAGATGTTGTATTGCTAGAAAGAGATGATGGGGGGGGGGGGGGGTGGGTTTCT
>OMNV01000583.1:17255-81039 GCA_900303265.1 Brotula barbata
GGGGGGGGGGGGTGTTAGCATCTAAAAGTGAGTAAATTATAATTGGCCAACTTGCATTCTTCCCTTTGCCATTTATATTACTGATACACCAAAGACACAATCTGTTGGCTTGTGTCTATTCTGAAAAAATACTACTAAGAATAAGAGAAACAATTCAGTTGGGTACTTTTGTTGCAGAGAAGTCTGTTCACTCCTAGTTCAGAATGTATTCTGAGTGTCAGCTTTCTAAGCTAAACAAAGGTAACTCATGTTTAACAGGCAAGCTAGCAAATAGGGCACACTGCTGTAACAGCAATGATTGCCACAATTCATCCATGTCCAGGTATGTATCATGTTCAACACCTCTCGGCTTGGGTCACAGACATGCTCTGTTGTTAAGTTACTCACAGGTCTAGATGATTGGAAAGAGACCAGGAAAGCCTAGGTTTGCTGAGCATGGCTCCATTGTGACATAGTATCTATTCTTAACAAGTCACAAGGAGCCGAAGGGCTGAAATTCACATTAGTGTCCCCACGACAGACGACTGAAGTCAGACAAAAGAGGAACAGATATCCAGAAGAAGTTCACCAGGTACATCAGTGACACTGCATTGACATTAAACTTATCAGCTATACAAGAAATAAATATAACATCTCCATGCAACCAAAAATAGTTAATAGCTTCTTATTTATATTCATGAATGACAGCCATACTTTGAACTGGATTACTTAATATCTTTCCAATTTTTTCAACAAGTAAAATTTTATTCATAGGGACCATTTTGTGCAGTCTCCATCACATGGTGTACAGATGTTACAGGAAGTTATATAAGCGTCCATACATCAACATGCTCAAGCACTGTGGATGTTTGGATGAAGTGGTAATATTATGAGCAGTTGAAGATTCCCAAAGGCTCCACAAAGTGAATGGCCAACATAATATATTCCAAAAATGGATATCTGAAAGCTGAACAATAAAAAGACAAACATTGATTCAAGGAAATAAATTGCTTCATTTTATCAAATTTTGTTTAAGCGGTTTAGACAAATGTATTCATCCAACCCAGCTGAGTGAAAAAATGCACAGCTAAACATAACCACAGTCATATCTCGGTCTATTTCTATGTCCATGGCACAATCGGTTAAGACCTTTGGAATCCAAATAAACTACAGCCTCAATAAATAATCTGGGAGCAGTTCTGTGTGTTTTATAAGGTCTCTTAATGTTGCTAATGGTTTGCCCATGAGTCTATTTACAATTCATTATTACAGGGAGCTGGTCATGTGTTCTTACAAAAGTGCTGCACATGGATTCTGCAATGTTATCATAAAACTATAGAATACTGCGTAGGGGAAACCTGCAGATGTGTGACTCAAACTTAATGCAGTCATGTTTTCTTGGCTCAACCAATTAAAATACAAGTGGAATTTTGGGTGTGCTGTCTGCTCAGCTCATGTCTTCGACCGTTTGGGTTTTTGTAACTAATGGAACATAACAGAGATCAGATGGTGAATGGACTGCATTTCTACAGTGATTTTATCCAAAGCGTTGTACAATGTTTGCCTCACATTCACCCACTTGCTTGTCAGGAGCAATTTGGCATTAGGGTCTTGCCACGGGACCTTTGACATGGAGGAGCCAGGGATCGAACTGGCGACCCTTCGATCACTAGGCAATCACCCTCCCACCTAAGCCACGCCGCCCCCAATCAATTATTTTAAGTGGAAATCGGCTGATCAATCGTAGAATCCCTGGCTGAACTGTTCCACGTCCCGTCAGGAAGCAGATTTGATATTGAAAAAGAAAGCAGAGAGAAGTACTTGCACACTGAGTGAGCGAGTTGTTTTTAACTGGTTTGACTAATAAGGTGACACAAAGACAATGGCAACACTTGGCAAAGTCTGCCAAGCTGCAGTTGGGGCCGGTGGTGGAAACACTGGTATCCAGCTGTGCTCAGTCACCTGAACAGAAAATATGTTGGAATACAAAGACTACATATGATTACAGTAATTGTCAAACTCAGGGTCGTCCATCAGTGGTGTCAATATTTACACAACAACAAGGCTCAACATTATTTTAGCAGCAGGTAGGGTAACTCAGCAGTGAACAGTTGCTATTATGAACAATAAAATATAAAATAACGCTTTACAAAGACGTCTTTCTAAACATGATATAATTATTAAAATGAAAAAAAAGTAAACTATTACTGGCATCATGTGCTGCCATAAACAAATATCAGTCTCGCTGTCATAATCCAAACAGTCATGACAGACATAGAGGACGTATTTGAAGCCCTCATTCTCTTTACTCTGCCTGGATATCTTTACCAATACAGACGGCTACGGTGTTGGTTATTGTCTTTGAACGAGTAGAGCTGTTAGCCAGCGGGGCCCGAAAGACAGGTGCAATACTTTGAGATGAGATATGAGATGGACTTTATTAATCCCCCACTGTAGAAATTTCAGTGCCACAGAAGCTCAAAATGCACAGGCAAAGACACAAAAACAACTATGCTCACCACTTTTACAAGTGTGAGCGCGAGGTGGGTGAAGCTGAGGCACTGGCAGGCGACTCCACAACATGCCTCCGCTTCAAGTAAGTTGCCCGTGCATCCACGCGTTAACACAATGAAACATAACGTAACGTATGGGGAATAATCTTAACTATCAAGTTACTGTGTCACATTTCTAAATAAAGACACATAACCTCTTATAATAAAATAGATGGGTTTTAACAGATGAAAAGGAGTATGAATCAATAATGCATCTCGATTTCATCTCAAATTGTATCGTTCACAAGCTGTTCGTGCGTATCTGTGTATCGATACAAATTGGTTAATGTTCCCATCTCCACAATGTGAACAATGAAAGAAAAAGATTTAAGTAAATAATAAAAACATTGGCTTTGAGCTACGTTGTGCCAGGGTACAAATATTTAGTCTGTGGGTCTGTCTGATAATTAATATTCAACTCAACCCAAGCCTGTATTGTACATTCGTGTTGACCTTATTGCTTTTCTGTGCTTCTTCCTGCTGCCCCTCCCCCATGTGAACATCCAATATCACTCACCCATGCTGTAGACTGGCCTACATTTTTGGTTTTATCCACTGGGAAAAGATAGGGCGCCCACAGACTTACCCTCTGAAGTCCACAGGTTACACAGATAATGAGACTGACAGTATTCTGTAAAGACTTAAAAATGGCGGGGGCCTTTATTTACCTCAACTGAAGAGGCCTTTATCTGAGGCTGTTAAATTGTTGCTGCTGCTGTTTGCCTTTAATATACAGGAACATGGTACAATAAACACTGTCCTGGTTCATTCAGCATAATGCCGATTTACGAAGAATTAATTTTATCAGCACAACAATGTTGCTGAGTTTGTCTTTTTAGGCATCGGTTAATTAATTTAGTGTGATACTACTTTCTTTGATTTATTGCTTTTGAAGTGTTATAAGTGAAACGCAATACTGCCTCCAACAAGATTTATTCTGTCCCTTAATCCCTGGGAGGGGTTTTGCTGTGAAAAATAGCACTAAGTTAGATTTTCACTAACTTCATCTTCAATTGCAAGTAGAATCGCTGACATGAAAAAGTCAGAATATGAAAGTGACAGTGCACAACTAATGTACTGTTAATATGCAACATGCAACCGTAATAAACTAAATTACTTCACTTTGCCTCACAATGTGATATAATTTTTATGTGCTAACTAAGCTGCTTCCTGTCATCATGCAAGGCAGAGCCAGACCACAGTGCTCAGTTCACTTAGCGAGCTAACGTTAACCAGTGCTTGCTCGCTAACATGACTGAATGAAGTAGTGCTAACAGAGGATTGTAGAGACAAACACTGGGGCGACCAGACGCCCACATTTTCCCAGCACAGCGTCTGTTCTTGATGGCATGTGCATTATGATTTGTTTGTATATCGGCCCAGCGCTACTGCAATTCCTGTTGATACAGGATGTTGGGGGTGGGCTAGGAGACATGACATAAGACAAGTTTGCATGATTCAAAGGGGGCTGATAAAAGTGTGGGATTACACAGAAAGCTTTATGGCTTTATGGGTTTAATTTGGATTTTTTAGGAACAAATAGAAAATATCAAGCAATTTGGCTTTTATTGTTTAACGTACATATGACATGATTATTTGCTTGGATATGGAAAAGCATTTCTCCTTGAAGTATGACATTGAACAATGGTACTTGGCTTCCATACAGAAATGGCAGTGCCATATCCTGCTGGCAATTAAGTCAAGTTTCCACTGAACAGGAACTTGCTGTATTAACATGACACACCTCAAGGAGTGGTGGAATCAACTCAGTGCAGTATACAATCTGGGCTTAAAGTTAAAACCAAGAAATATGTATCCTCTTTTTCCCTTGGTGAATATGTGCTCTCCTGATGATTAAAGGCTAAGCTGTTTTGTGATTTGATCACATGAAGCATTTAAGCTTGTGTTTGCAAAGGGGGTGGGCACAGGTGCTGCCTGAAGACAAAATAGATTATGGCGTGATCGCAGCAGCCAAAGGCCTAAGGGCTTTGATGAAAGACACTGACGTAAAATAACCTCACACACCGATACACAGACACCTCATGTGCTAGAGCTGATATCACCAAGTAGAAATAACAATAGGACCATAGGACAGACTTTAATTATCCTGATGCTAAAGCAGTGACACTGACTTTGTATGTGAAGACTTTGGGAAAAATACCTGTAGCAGCTAGTAGTCCTCTGCGAATAAATCCTGGCTCACCTTGTTCCACTGTTCTCTTCATACAGGTTAAAACAGAAAAAGTACAATTCACACAGATACAAGCAAAAATACTCAAATTATTACCGTGTCTCCAGGGGTCCTTGGGTTCCACAGCTCCAGAAACAATATCCTCATCTGAGGGGAACGTCACCCGTTTGCCAGTTGGTTTAAGTTTATTGTCCCCTTCATCCACTGTGGGGGGCAGCACAGCCTGGTCTGTGGCAGAAACCTCTGTGCTACTATTCTGGCTCTCACATGTGCTGTGAGCTGGGACATCCTGAGCAGGGGGGCCTGGCTTAGTGTTGTCAAAGTCTCCAGTCTTGTCTGACAGAGGTTTGAGATCTGGTGAATCTGCTTCCAGTACTCCACTCTCATCCAGACTCAGATCCACACCAATGTCCATGTCCCCACTGTAATCCCCCTCTCCCAAAACATACTTTGCTGAGCCAGTGTCCTGATCTTCCTTCATATTCTCCACCTGAATATCTCCCTTGTGCTGCTCATTAGAAAAGATCAAGTCAGTGGGATCTGCTAACACATGGGTGTCTTGAATGCTCTTTCCATTTCCATTGACCTCGTCAATTTCCAGTGTCTCTTGTGCCTGGCGCTTATCGCCCTCAGCCCCCTGAAGGTTGTCTGTAAACTGAGGCATCAGGTATGTCTCAATGACCCCTTCTGTGTTATGATCGTTGTCCACATTAGTTTTTGTCTTGACATTGCACAAATCAAGTGAATGCTCCTCGATATTCATATTTTCATTTCCAGTGCAACTTCGTCTTCTACTGTGCCAGACAGCCTGGATATCAGGTTAAACTGTTACTACAAAATGAATGACATGGATATGCCAATGTCTGGTCTTCTAACTGCTACTTCTGTCTAAAGTCAGTACACCGTGATGTGCACCTGTCTTGGCCTTTTGTCACAAAGTAACTCACATGAAAGTGCAATCAGAAGAAAATCTCTTATATGACAGATGGTTTAACAGTGTAAATTTAATTTTCTTCACTAGACCAAACTCGAGATGTATTTGCTACATCCTTTTGGAAATGAAGGTTACTTTACATGACGTTTTCTTACAGATATCAGCTTTAAACTAATACCACGTACATAAAGGTACCTGTAAGAGCCAGACGGTTATTTGAGAAACGAGTTTGCTTAACTATATATATATATAAACTATTATTTCTGCCAACCGTGTGCAAATCTAGGAAACGACGCTCGACTCCTCTGGTCGTCACAACACTAACGCAGCACTTAGGAGGACCAAATGAAGTCAGGGTGGCCGACTAACTTCGCTTACAGTTTATAGCAGACAAAACCGATTCATTTGCATGAACTTGAGCGAGCTAACGTTAGCTAGCTTGCTAAAGTTGTTGGCCAACAATGACATCCAGGCTCGCGTACCATCGTATATCTGCTTCGTTACGCGACCCCGACTGCTTTCCTCCCAAAAAGTCCATTCTCTTGTGTCAGGAAGAATATTTTCGGATCGTGGCTCTCGTCTCACCCTCTGTCGTGCAGAAACTCGACTCACATCACAATCGTTCGAACAGCGGCGAGGAGGAAAAAAACAGGCGTCACACTCGGAGCAGTGAGCATGTTTCGGTGGCTAATGTTAGCTGTGCGGATTCGTGCCAACGCTACACCTGTCGGCAAATAACGGAGTAAAATTAGTAGAATAAATCATATATTCCGACGCCCAAATGTCGCATGGATCACAGTGTTCGAGAGATGAAGCCGTGCTGGTTTATGTTGCGGTACCGTTCGCTAGCTTGCTGCGAGTCCAACAACTGTTTGTTGTTCACATGTCTGACGTCGGCACGTCGTTCGCTATCCACGGGGGTGCGTTCACAATACGCAGCGTTCAAGAGGGTTACAAAACTTGCTTGTTCGCTTTTATCAATTTGCTTTTAATTACTTTGACTTGATTTTTTATTATTGTTATTTTATATTACTCGATATATTAAATATTGATCTCATTAGCAAATATTTCTCTGTCTCTGTTTCCCTTTTAAATATATTTTTAAAATAACTAACGGTGCTGTACAAAGAAAATATACGGTTATTAAATTCACTGTTGCAAGTAAAACCCACTACAATAACAGTAAGACGAAAAACTGAGCTGAGAAAATTAAACCATGCCAATAAGTTTGTGCTTCATCTATATTTTTATGTCAAGTCAAAAATGTACATAATTGTTTATTTTGAAAAGCTAAGTATTTGTTTGAAGTATGCTGATTTTTCAAATTTATTAGCAACATTTTATACATTAAATGCTGTGTTCATGTAGACAAGCAAACAACCAGCAACTTCGATGCTCCAAATTTTCATTCTTCTGTGATGAAGGTTATAAAGTACTTAATAGGACAACACTGGACAGGAAGAAATATGCATTTTTGGTACTGGTTATTAAGTAGTGCTTAATAGTTACCATGGAATTTACGAATTTTTAATTGATAAATGTCGAAATTCCCGGCTATTATCTTATCAAATATGAATGGAATGTTAAGGAGACAAGGCGCATTCAATGTGTCCAAAGTCCTTGAAAGACGCTTCACCTGTTTGCCTTTCCGAGTTTTGAGGGGTTAATGTGTTTGTCTTCCTTGCAGAACGTGATGTCCCTTGCCCCAAAGCAAGCTGCAAAGATGCTTTATCTCTGCCAACTTATTCAGAACTCACTAATGACAACTTTCAGGCTAATTTTCTTTTTTCCTTGATTCCTTTTTCAAAAAACCGTGTTATACCTGCTTGTTTAGTATGTTCTATGTTTATCATTTTACTGTTTTGTAAATTTGGTTGGAGGCAATAAAGTTTCGGACAAAGAGTACGTTCAGCACAGGCAATGTTACATAGGGTTACAAAACATGGTTGCGTTGCAGAAAAAGTGCAATAAAAGAAGATTATTATTTTTATCATTATTCATAATATGATATCATATGAATGACAATAATAATATAATAGAAACAACAATAAGAAGAATTAATTAACTCCAAGTTGGATTAGAAATGCACAAAGAACTGAACTGTCCTCAACCTGTGCATAAATATCATGACCGACTGTCCCAACCTTTACCTTTATCGCAGTTTTTATTGGGGTTGCGTTTGTATTTTTTTATACTGTTACACATTCCTCTTTGATACACTCTTGCACAGCAAACAGCACACATTATTGTACGTAGAGATTTCTTTTCTTTGTGTGTTCCTCTGTGGGATTCTGTTGATGCACTTCAAATTCCTTCAATTTTATATTGGACAATTCAACTTATTCTGATTTTGATATTCCAAATTCATGATATTGCTGAACTGTATGAACAATTCACCTGTATCAGTAATACAAGAAAAAACAAGATCACACCTGTCTGAACACACACAGCTTATAAACCTTACATATTTAACATTAATAAACCTATAGAATGTAAACTTAACTTCCTACACAAAAGAATCTGCGATAGTAGCGTGTAAACCCAATAGTGAATTTGTGCTGAGAAATATGAACAGCAGGTGGCAGCAAAGTCCTTGGGCTCTGGATAAACGTTCTTTTCATCTTACTGATGATGCTCTTACAAAATCACATTTAGTGCTTCACTCTCCTTCACTTTATGTTGAATGTCTCGGTATGTGTGTGTGTCTGAGTGCCTGGTGTGGGCCTACTTACTGAATGGAGTGGTGATGACTCATCTGCGACCGGTGCAGAATTCATTATGAAGGGTTCCATCAAAATACACTGCTGTGTACTCAAAACACACACCTGTTAGACCCAACTCTTACTAAAATGTCTCAGAACAGATATATGAGGCTGGAACAATTACATTTAATTGGATATTGAGTTTACAGTTTGAGATATTTAAAACCTGAGACAAATTTAACATGACTTTACGCATCACTATTGATAAATGAGTATACCCCCTAGAAATTTATTTTTTTAAACCCTCAATTGGTAGAGAAATTATGATTTGAAAAATGCCAAAATTTATAATAACCTTTTCATTTTAAACTATGTTTGATTTCCCTAAATATTATCTTAATCCTAAGCTTGTTGAATATCATTTCATTCAGTTATCCTGTGCTGCATTATGATATTTTCTGTATCTCTGGAAACCTTTATTTTAGTAATATGATTGTATATGTCACGATTTATACATGATATATTATATTCAGATGCATGTGATTTTTTTTAACCCAAGCAATAAATTGAAACTAGTCAATCCGAGCATAGCGTAATTATTGAATACCTTTTTGTAATAGGTGAACTTGTACACATAGTATAAGCTTGACTGTATAATCACCAAAGTGATCTGAGTGGTAATGCTTGCTCAGCCTGTATCCATTTTCATAAAGTTTTACTTTGAATTCAGGTGAAAAGTCCAAAGAGTCTACAGTTAAGCAAATACATCAGGATCAATGCTTGGGAAATCTGTATAAAATGATACACAAGAATAAAAAGTATTTTGAGCAAATGAACTTTCATTTTTATCAGAACTTTTTAGAAATTCTGACTTTTTTTTATATGCCTTGTCTGTTTTGTGTACTCAGTTATTTTTGGCTTAATCTTGTGAAAAAGCCCACAAATTTATTCTTTAAATAACCTCAAACTCTTTACTTCAATGTGGACTCAATAACTAATTCATTTACCCGTGTTGAAAGGGTTAATCCTTCCATTGACACACATGAACTGGGCAGTTCGGCTGATCAAAACCCCCCAAATACAGAACTAAAGGTAAGTATGTCATCATCAGGCCCAAAGAGCTTTCAGCCACATGTTGTCTCAGCTCGGTCTGTCCTTTACAATAATGGAGGGATGGGTGTCTCTGTCATTGGCCGTACCCTTGTCTCTGTCAAAAGAGAGGGATAGGACGAGAAGAGAGAGAGAATGAAAGACAGGCAGCGAGAGAGCGACAAGAGATGTTTGAGTGGTGAGAGTTCAAATTCTCTTTAAAATATGGCAAAGAGCCAATCACAGAGCAGCAGGAAGACAAATTAAAAGGGGACCTTCCCAGCAGGTCGTCCTTGGACAGATTGGATGTGATTCTGTTCAGCCTCCTAGTATCCTCTTGACATGAGGACGACAGGACAGAACCTGCAAATGCACATACACTCCGGCTGCCTGTGAGAGTGTGTAAGGTAAAGCCAGCATGGACGCCGCAATGCTTTGAAACACAATTTATTTGCACACAGCAAAGAATAGATGAGTGTATAGGAGTTTGGGCTGTACTTTTCCATCAGGTGAGTTGTCATCATTGAGACAAGCCATTTGTTTTGTGGCGCCCTCCTGAGAGTCTGCGTCTGGATAAAAGCGGAAGGCCCCGAGTATTTATTAGCAACAGTAGCTAGTAACAGTGAAATTTGCAGCCTGCTGCCGAGTGAGAAGAGAAGATGAAAGGGGAGGAAACTGCGAAAGGATCCAAACATTCGGCAAAGTTCAAAAATTGAAGTCAAAACCAGAAAGCCTCTTCCTCTAATAAGATTTCTTTTGTGTCCGCTAAGTTGTTATAGTTTTAACAGCAACATAATTTATTCAGGATTACTCCCTTGCATGCAATTTCTCACAAAATTGATAGCTGAGTTTAGATGGAAGTCTTTTCCTCCCTCTCTATGCGTGTGTGTGTGTGTGTGTGTGTGTCAGTTGGACAGGTGGAAAGGCAAACACTATTCCAGTGTGTTTAGCGAACACATGGAGGCCTCTCCATGTCTCCAACTGATAATAAATCCATAAATGTGGCTTATGGGGGATTTTGCTGTTATACTTTGACTGTTTCCCTTTCCTCTGGTTCATAGAGACATCATCTCTGGATCAGAGGAGATTGCTTCTTGTCGTAGGGGAGGTCATCAATCACTTACATGAAAAAAATGCAAGGATCGTGGTCTGACTTCATGCAAACACACACATGTATGTAGTGGTGCACCCACTGTCCATAGCTACAGGGAGACTAACACTGAGGTCCTACACTCAATGGTCTGGAATCATTTCTGGATTTTGGTTGGGCAGGTCATTTATTTTCAAGCCACCCATCTCTGATTGGCTGGCACATGTTAAAGTTCAAGATATTAGGTATGTTTGACAGCTGGAGCTAAAACGCCATCAGAATAACAGGAAGGATGAAGGATGAGTGGCACGACATGAGGACCCTTCAGCCTTGCACAAACACAAAGATCGACTGGTGATGGGTGAAATGGACCAAAGATTCAGCAGGTGAAGACGAGTCCACACAGACGGGGCTGAAGCAGCTTTACATGGCCATGATATACCCACCAGCGTCTGTCTTAGTTGGAGTCTCAACTGTCCAGATGTGGAGGAAACCTCTCTGCCTCTGTAACACATACCGACTTACTCACCACCTCTTAATGTTTTAGTAGTTCTTTGGTATAAAAGTGAATTGGAGCTGGTTTCAGCAAACATCACAAGATGAGAAGAGTAAAGAGGACATTAACAGGACGGCCACATGGGGCGCTTTAACCAACAATCTCTTCCTGTGCTGCCTCTGACCTTTACATGCAGATCACGCACTGAAAACAGCTGTGAATAAAGTCTGCTCAGGCCATCATCACGATATACATGTAAACAAGCACACACAGGCACACATGTGTGCATTTTCAGGCTTCACATTTCTACATTAATGAATGAGCAGAGCTGGGCGTACTCTCCCAGTTCCTAGGCCTTGAAGTAAAGGCCAAATCCTTCCTTCAGCAGACTTCCAGATCCACCAACGCACCACTGGGATGCCGAGCAAAGCTGGAGAATCCCTGTAGCACTTGTGGTATGAGGGAGCACACCAGATGGAGGTGAACTAATTTCACTCTCACACTCTGAATGATTCATCTTCTCATTTTTTGACATATTTTGTTGGGGTCTTTTTTATGCTGACATCACTGGGGAGGTTTTTTTTTTCCTTTCCTGTGCCAGGATGGACATTTTAGGTTTTACATTCATCCATCAAATAAGCCTGTGTGTCTTATTCTTGGTTGGATGTAATGATATGTGGGAAGTGAAGACGGGTGGGGAATAAAATTATCATCTGGTGCTTGTTCGGTAGCAGGCCGCACTGATCTGGGTATTTCTAGACTTTGGTGTGATGTACTTGACAGTGTGTATGTTTTGGAGGGACATGGGAACCTGACCTGCTCCTCGTGCTCCTCACCTCATCTCCCAGCCAAAGCTTTATTGCTGCCTTGTTTACCACACGTCTAGTTTGGGAAAAGAATACGATTAAAAGAGCCACATTTCCAGAAGAAGGCTTTCCTGAGTGCTATTTCTGGAACGTCTGTGTTTCAGGAGAGTCAAGTGAGAGAGAGAGAGACTTATTCACTTTCTCCTTTCTCCTCTGCTCTCCTTCCTCATCTTTTGTGTCGCCTTCTTCGCCTTTTAGCTGCCAGCAGTGATGGCAAACCGTGTGTCCATCCGACGTGTCACGGGTTCCTCCGTAAAACATTTCCCCTCTCAAACATGATGGAACCACCTGGTGGACCTTGGGAAATATAAAATTTGGGTAGGATTTGATCTGGCACCGAGCCCGTGTGTGGGGACAGGCAATCACAAATCCACCACCACGTCATTAGACGACAGAGGAAAGAATGAAGGACAAAGAGATTTTCCATCGCTGTGTTTCATTCATCCACTCAACCACCCATCCATTCATCCCACCTGTGCAAAACTCCCATTTCAGCTCCCTGCTTTTAATCCCTCCATCTGTTTTTCTCTCTGTCTCTCTTTTTTTCAACCCTAACTTGTTTTGGCTCCCTCGCACACTATTCTTCACGGCATAACTCATTTTTTTCATTTAATTCTCTTCCTGTTCTCTCTCTCCTCCTTGCACACACACAGAGGCGTTCACTCCATTTCTCTATATATTCATTTCCTTCTGTCTGTGATGTGTTTCAGGGCGTTTCCTGTTTCCAGCCCTCCTGCTTTCCTGAGAACCTCCATGTAGGAAGTGGTACACCTGGCAGTCGTTCCTGCGTCCACTGACCCATCGCGCTTTTACCTTAGAGACAGCAGCAAAGATGGACACAGAGAGACGACGCGAGACAGAAATAGAGGCGGACATCTGCCGTACGGTTACTGCACATTCAATGCCATGGATTCCATTATATAAATTTTTGCTGTAGCCTTTTCCCCGTCTATATCCTGCTCTTATTAACGCTTTTATACTCCATTTCACAGCTTGAGAATCTTAGCGTTCATCTGATACTTATAACAGAAACAGGTTGCTGTTGAGGAAGTAGTCACATGTTTCCCCCAACACAAACATAAGCATTCAAATCTGGGAAGTGATGTTTAAATCTATCTGACATGCTTATAGGATTTATATTTACCAGATTCACACACAAACATCAGTGTATTAGAAACTCTTGGGAAGCTTCACGTCCGAGGAAAATGTCAGCTCCCTAAGTCTCACCGGTGGTCTGAAGCAGACGAAACACTGAGAGGTCAAAGAGGAAAAACTGAGGGACGCAGACGTCTGTGAAACGGATTTTGGTGCTTGATTTGAGTTCATCCTTTTTTCCTCTGCTGTACAGGCCACTCTGATGCATGGAGGCCAAACACTTGAAGCTCCTATTTGGACATTCTATCATCGTGGCTTCCGGTGATCGCGCCACTCAACAGGCCCCAAACCAGACGCTCTCAGCGATACAGGTGAAAATATGGATTTGAACTTTCTCTCCAACTTTCAACGTGTCATTTTGAAGACCGCTAACGCCGTAGTTGATCAACTCGACTGTCCCATTTAGGAGAATCCTTCGAATGAGGTCAAGATTTGTGATCCCATTAAAACAATAATGGCTGCAACATACTCAGACAAATTCAGCACTTCACTAGGGTTCACTAAGGCCTTTTCAGGAGTATTTCTGACTTATAAAAGCCTTCACAAGGAGAAGGTGAGACATAAAGACACGCAACAGAGACCAGATAAAGGCCATCAAAGCTAAACTTGGCAGCGTTTCTCTTCTGTTCAAAGAGGGCCACCGGAGGGTGAAACAGCAGCTCACCTCCCTCATGTGTTCATGTACTGTGACCAGGTTTTGTATCCACACTCGTGAATTAAAGAGAACTGCAGGTGTGTGGCTACTATGTTTTTTAAGAGTGG
Organism: Brotula barbata; assembly: GCA_900303265.1. Classification (NCBI taxonomy): domain Eukaryota; kingdom Metazoa; phylum Chordata; class Actinopteri; order Ophidiiformes; family Ophidiidae; genus Brotula; species Brotula barbata. Next base: position 31,072 of record OMNV01000583.1, read on the forward strand.
TCCCTGGTCAGAAAAAGGTTAGGGACCCATGATTCAACTCTTCTCTGCAACGTTTCTTTCCTGTCCTTGGTCCGATTTTACTTCCTGTCCTTTGTCTGTTTCCCACTTCCATCTGGACCACATGAAGACCCAGATCCATCCCTGTCGATATTTGTAAAAATAACTTGTTGCAGGGTTGAGTTGCCGGTGCTGACAGCTCAAGGCTGTTCTCAGGCTTGTGTTTGTTTGCAAGTGTGTGTCTGTGTGTGTTTGTGTGATTTGGAGAAAAGAACAGATGCTCCTGAACCCTCAGGCTTGGTTTTCTCATTCTGGCTACGAGCAGATCTGTGATTTATGTTATTGTGCTGCTGCTGCGGACAAAACAAGCCTGACGGAGGGAAAAGGGGATGGCAACACCACTGGACGTAAACAGGTGCTGATTGCTCAATTGCCACTTGGCAAGACCTTGAGATGTTGACTGCTCCTCCATGAGACCTTTTTATATGTGTAATCGTAAAGTATAAAATAATACATGTGGTGTTACTGCAATGTGAGCGGCCCATTAAAGCCCAGACAATAAAAATGGAGCATTTTTACAAGAAATTATATTATCTATTTTTATTTATGGAATTTTCTAAATGTCATGAAATACCTGGCTGTTATGGGAATCAAAATGAGGGTCATCTCCACTGTAGACACCTCCCACAAAATGTGCTTTACGGTCCAGCATGTAAGATAAAGCTAAAGTCCAAAAACACGATCCACAAACACTTTGTTTACTGTCACACACTGGGTGAAAACAGAGTCCTGCTTCTTTTATGTTTTCTACATTGTGTTTTATTGAACGTGACACTGCCCCCAGTGGACACATAAATGTCTGCAAAAGTATAAAGGAGAACACCCACACGGACAGCGTCACTCGATCCATACAGTTAGCCCTCACTGTGGAGCAGCTATTATGCAAATGAGGCAAATGTGATATAGTCAAAAAAATGACTGACAATTAAATTACCTACTGCAGACTGTTTATGTTGAAAAAACATCAGAATATGTGAGTGTGTGATGTGCCGGTTTTGTTCTCCTTTGGTTCCTGAGCTGCTTCCTAAATACATTAATTCAAATGGAGTGTGAGAGATGTTTGTACCGTTTGTTGTGTGTTTTGTGCTCACATGCTGTGAGTCAATAAAACATAATATTCTTTCATATTAAATATGGATTCTGTAATAAGGATTTCCACTTAATCCCACTGCCAGGTATCCTTTAAACAGGCTTTGGATGGACACCTGCTATAACGCTCATTGTTATTACAACAGGCTTTGTTGACGTCCCGTAAGCACTGGGGTGGAAATGCTCCATGGTTTCTTGGCTGGCTTTCTTGCGCTTCCTTCCTACTAGCAGCAGTCATAATCTTCCAAATGTGAGGCACAAGGCTGCCACACACACACACACACACACACACACACAAGTCATAGAAACTCAAACCCCTGAAGATGACCCATGCAAGTTTTTGGACACACAGAACCATGAGGCGGTTTGACTTTGTTTACTTCCTGTAAATGGCTGATCCCTGGTGGATGTTGGCTTGATGGCAACATTGTCTGTAAAAGTTGGATTCTAAGGTGAAGCAAGAGGAAGCACAACTGTTAAATAAATAATATTTCACAGCGGGCCATGAAGAATATTATGTTTCAACAAAACAAACTATTTTTAGAGCGATCAGCCAGAAGCCACAGGTTGTAGGTACCTGGCAAAGGATTTTGGAATTACATGGTCGTGGCTGTGTGTGGAAAGCTGCGGTAACCCTGTGACACGGGATGTCACCACCAGCCTCTTTTCACCTGTGGGAGTCGGGCTTCCTCAGGAGGATGGGATGCGCCTCACTCCATTCCAAATTATGCCAATAGGAGTCACGGGTGGAGTGAAGGAACTAAAGTTCTCCCCCTGCTTCCTGCACGTTGTGTTTGTAGGAATGCATGACCAAACAGATTATCTATACGGCTCATCCATGTCAGGGTCGCGGTGGGGCCGAAGCCTATCACAGTGGTCACTGGACAGGTTGACAGTCTACATAAAATAATGTAATATATAAAATAGACCATTTTTTTGAGGTTTGTTCCCACAGAATTTCTGTTACTAGGAAATATTTCACGCATGTAAAGTTTTTTTAAAATGTAAATGCAAATAATCTCCCCTGTTTCATTTCGTGAAGACATTTATTGCTTGTAAAATCTCCTCATGTTATGATAAATCATAGCAGATAGATATAGATCTATTTCGAGGACAGAGTGACCATGATCAATCTTCTTTTTTTAAGTCTTTTCCTCCATACTAAACAGTTTTTGATGCTGATTAATACTGGGAACATTCAAACCACATTGGGATGACGTGGTCCTCACGAATCGAAGTGATGGGGGGATTATTGTGGTTAAAAGAGCTTTGGACTGATCTTGGTCTTCAAGGAGTGTAAGATCATCTTCTTTTTAAACACAGCAATTACATCTCCACCAGCCCACCAGTAGAGATCTGAGGCTTTATATCAGTCTTTCCATCGCTTTGTCTTCATGCTGACCCCACCCTTCCTCCCATCAGAGTTACAGCTGAGTGGTGCTGGAAACAACTAGCCTGAAGGGAAAAGGAGTGAAGAAAACTCTTTTCCTCCAAACAAGGCCCATGCTTTCTTCCCAGTGGGTGCATGATGGTGATGCTGGAAGTGATGTTATTCCTTGCACCTTCACTTGCAGGGATGGGTGGTCTGGAAGAGGGTGTTTAATGTAGCACACATTATCGCGTCTTACAAAAACAGCCCTGCTGAATCTCAGTGATTACCCCCAGGGAAGGTGGGGGTGTTCATGCTGCAGCGCATCATAGGAAGTTCTTTTGAGCTCACTTATGGACAAAGTGTACAATGAATTCATCAATAAACCCAGCCTTATTTTTGGGACTTGATATGAATATGAACTTAATGAGCAGCAACTGTGAATCATTCCAAACCTTTATGGCTGTGATTCATCTCTGTGCCGGTGAGATTGGTGTTGGGTGCTTGTGTGCGTGAATTTGTGTGTTTGGGACTTTGTGGCACACGGTGCTGAAGCTTAGGTGACAACTGGACACAGGTGTCCAACTGTCGCATCAGCAGCTGATGGACCGATCAGACAGGAAGCTACTTAGTTTCCTGTTACAGAGACTGCTGTGCTGCCTGCTGGACACAGAAGCTGTTATTCTGTTGGTATTTTCTTCTTAGCACCGTTTCTCTTTTTCTTTTTAAGTCTTCTCAGTTAAATAATAAAGTACGTGTCCATCCTTGCCATATGAACACGTCTGGTTGTGTTTGTGATTCTGAAGAGGAAGAAGCCCAGTCACAGTCTGAAAGCAAGAAACCACAAAAAGCAGGATGAGGCTGGAGGAAGGAGAGGTAGGGAGGAGAGGGGAGGGGGAGCGCAGGAAAGAAAATGTGAGATCAGGCCCAAATCTGTGGGGAAGCGGTGGCTCGGGCCGGACGAGTTCACAGATGTTTTAAAGTGCTAATCTAATCTTTATGCCAGGCCCTCCTTTCCCCCTCCTCTCTCCTTTTCTTCCCTTCTCCCTGTCTCTGTTTTTTTCCTCCTTTCCTACTCTTGCTTTTTCGAGGAAGGCTGGAAAGGCCGCAGCCTGTGTTAATGTATCTCAGGAGCATCATGTACTGCTGCTGAGCGATGGGGCCTACTTACTCATGCGCCTGTTATCAGCCCTGTTCACAGATGCAAACACATGTGCAATTGCAATGAGGACTTCAGGAACTGAGAGAAAATATAATGAAAAATAACCTTAGCAAGACACAACGAAAGCTTACGAAGAAAGGATGAAAGGGAGGCAGGAGGGCGGAGATTGTATTTTCTTTTTTGGATCGCCCATGGTGATCATTCATCAAATTCAATGACCTATCATTTTTTACCTTCAGCTACTTTATTAGTCCTCAGACTTAGCCTGTTATTCACCCACAAGTGGACCATCAAAATGTGTGTTAGATTGTTATAGTATGTACAATATATTCTATGATGGAGTATTAGGACCACTGTTTATTTTGTGAATGAAGTCAAAATATTTGGAGAAAAAGTTGAGACGTAAGGAGAATAAAGTGAAAATATTAGATTCGTACTGCTCTGGGAGAGAAAGTCAGAATGAAAGATGGCAGCCGGCAGTCTTCTCAGCTAGTACAGACTAATTGTTTTCCTCAGATGCGCTACTGAATCTCTTGCTTGCCATGGTTGCCATGTTTGTTTTCATAGAATTTGACAGCAATTGGAACGTAATGTAATGTATGGCTTTATTCGACTGTTTAAAATCCAAATCAGCTGCTCTAATTGGTGTGTCTGTGATATTTTGAGAGAGAAAACCTAAATATTAAGAGTATAAAGTATGTGATCAAAAGATTCAGGGTCATCAGCCAGTTGGTACCAGGTTTTTTAAGCCTTGTTTGACCGATCAAAATAATGAACAGAAACATGAGGTGTAATAAATGTGGGTCAACAAACAATGCCCTTAGTGCAATGGACACCAATAATGTTGGTCAGAAGACAAGACAGAATCCCTACATCAACTGACTGAGTGCTGTCAAACCCGTTCGGTAAATTGTGTAATTACAACTTTATTCTTCATGTTTATTCATTTTGATAAAAGATTTGAAAATACCACAAGATTATTACAACAGAGTATTAGTGCCATATTTTGACTGTGGCCCTAATACTTTGTCCTATTGACCGTCACACTGTTGGAAATGAACCTGGTTTAGGGCCCACTTTGAGTTTTACTTCCTCTCCTTGTCAGTCTCTTCCTCACTGTCCTCGTAGCCTCTCTGTCTCTCCTTCCACGTGTTGTCAGAGTGAAGGAAGACATGGTGTTAGACAGCCACAGCTCCCTCAGATTCACCGGATGTACATGAATGGGAATTAATATCACACCACAAAGTTTAATAGCGTACCCAAACTCTGTGGTTGAATCCCCCTCCTTCTCTTTCTCTTCCTCCTCCTCCTCCTGATGCAGAGGCTTTGCCAGAAAAATCGTGATTGTTTTTCTTAATCCTTTCTGTACAAGATTACTTGTTTTACTCACAGATTAACAGATGACATTTTATACACTGATCAAGGTTGATTGATAAATTCTGAGCCATACAAAGATGGGGTTAATTTCATCTAAATCTTTATGGCAATATGATATGAGTAGCAGCCAATCCTTTTATTTTTCTTTGAAATTTGAAATTGTCTCATTTTTTCATGCAATTTATTGAGGTCAGTGGAGGCCAAGTAGTGACCAAGGCTTCCAGCCCCCTGTTACTAAATGCTGACAATTTTCTACCACCAAAACTTTTCTACCACCAACTCCTGATATCCAATCAGTTTCAAACCTGTGAGTCATAAAATAAACCATGATTCCATCCTGGCAACCACAAACAAACCTTCAATCACTCCCATCCTCCTGTCTCTCCTTCGCCCTTCCTTCCATTCTTCGACACCCGATCACTCCTCCTAACATTTCTCCCTCCTTTTCCTCACTATCTGTGTTTCAGTCATTCTGTCCCTGTCCCTTTGCCCCTCCTTCCTGTTTTGTTTCTTGCCTGTTGACTCATCAACAGGCAACGACCAGTGATGGATGTGTTTATGCCTCTGTTACTGTGCAGAGATCTGACTGAGTGAGGACAAGGAGGACAAAGATTGAGTGATGGTTTTAGTGGAGGGCTGATTAGTCAGCGGAGGAACTCGGCAGTGAGTGTCCCTCAAGAGAACTGAGACATAAAAGACGTGAGGGATGAAACAGGGTGTGGAATGGATGGATTCCAAATCTCTGCCTTTCTCCCCAGGCTGAGTAAATCCACTCTTAATCACTTAAGGCTGGGAAAGTGCAAAATATTGATGGGTCTAAAATATTAAATATCACTATACAAACAAATACACAGATGATTAAGGGGATTTCCAGGTTCCAGGACCATAACCTAGACTGTCCACTGAGTGGGGCCGTAGCACTGGAAATTGGAGGGGGTGAGATTAGGGATAATTATTCTCCTAACTTTAGAGGAAGTCTCCGAATATAAGTCCAGTGTATTGCCTCAAAGGAATTTCCAGGCCCACACAACAAATGGTTTCTTACCCATTGACCTAAGCCCATTCCAAATCACCCAAGGATCAATTATTTGAATTGTAATTTTTGAAAAAAATAAAGAGAAAGGATATATTATTTGCAATACTGTCTACCAAACTGACCAGGAAATATGTGGACAGTGTAAAAGTAGTATTTTTCCTTTCCTTTTCTTGTCCTCTTGACTGCAATGTTAGATTTCCCCAAAATGCATACCTGTGGTCTCTAAAGCAAAGCGGTAAGAGGGGGCAGGAATGACAGAAAGATAGGGAGAGGAACCAAGGCGATTTCCATTCAAGCAGGGACAGCATCCACATTGAGAAACACCTGTACAAACATAATTTTTCATCCTTGTTCTGGAGCGGAATGGGAGGAGGGAGGGTAGACATGAGATGAAGAGGCAAATGAAGAGATGGACAGAAAAAAGACAAATGAAGAGTGCATGTGTTTGGTATGCAAGAGAGAGAGAGAGACAGAGCTGAACAGACGCTGCAGGTTTTAGGGTCAGGGTTTTGGCTCCTGACAGACCCGGTTTCCGGTCGACCCGCGCAGCATTCTGATGTGCTGCACCTGCCTTACTGTGTGACCCAGAGGTCCAGCTTTGCTCATTCTCTTCCAGCATGAGTCTGTCTTTGAAGCTCACGAGCGAAACCCAAAACCCTCGCTATCTGTTTTATGTGTTCCAGATTTAAACCACCAACTCAGCAGCAGCAGCAGCAGCAACAACATACAACTGGAAGGAACATCCACATCTGCTACAGTACTTTGGGACATTATCATTTTATTGTGTGACACACTATATGTATCAAAATGCAATTTACTGTACATGTGGGGTTTCTTTGATTGAAAACTGGTCCCGCTGTCCAAAAGGGATATTCTGCAGCCATTACAGGTCTCTGACCTCGACAGTATAAGCGGTGCCCATGTATACTGCTGCTGGTATATCACTGTCATCTCGGTTTTTATTTATCACCGCCGCTACAAATAGCCTGGCGGTAAAAACACTGTGTAGCTGGGACCGCAGATTTTTACGTACAGAACTAATGGTCTCATTTGTTTTGAAATGAGAGATGACATTTGTGATTTGTGATGAAGCAGATGAGCCTTTGATGTGAGTCCATGTGTACATTTATTTTTCTGTCAAACATTGGTTTGGCAAAACTGCCAAACGCATTATTACTCCATTAGAAATGTAATGCAACTCAAGTTAAGTATTAAGGGAACAGCGGTGGTGCACATGTCAGACACCCACCACTGCAGAGACTCAGCTCCACTGACACGGGCAGTGGTGGGGGGGAGATCATGACCAAATCGGTGTTTGTGCATTCCTATGGATATACTTGGCCATATCCATACGTGAGAAGAAACAGGCTCTCTTCCTGCAAAATTCAAGAGACGACTTGGATTCTCGCAAAAAATGATAATTTGTTACTAGAATTTGTTTTATTTTATCACAGATTGTTATCACACAGCCTCTGAAGTGATGTTGGCAAAATTACATTTATTAACTATATATATATATATATATATATTATACATTGATTAAAATGTTTGTAAGGTAATAGAGAATTCTGAGTTTGTGAGAAGGCTTTTTTGTTTGTTTTTTAATTGGTGATTTTCTTTAGAAGGAAACTCTTCTTCTTATTGAACTGTTATTATTACTTTATTTTAAATTATTACGATTATGTTAGAGGATTATTGTGTGCAGGAGCAGGATGACTGTCATGACATTCTTATTTTATTGCAGGATGTGGCTGGTATGGGACAGACTATTGTGGGAGTGTGATTGATAAATCTGATGATGAGTGTTAAATCTGATGATGAGTGATAAATCTGACGACGAGTGATAAATCTGACGACGAGTGATAAATCTGATGATGATTGATAAATCTGATCTGGAGTTACCATCACGCCTCCCTGGGAAGCCTGAGTGCTGCAGGTGAAAAGAGGTGGGCGGTGATATTATTTGTCACAGATTTCAAATGTGGCCAGCAGGGAATGACAAGAAACACAAAGTCACCATACCGAATTGGGAAGGAATTCCATAATCAAATGCAGTAAAATATCCAAGCTATTGCTCATAAAAACCAATGTGGCTTCAGCAGTAATAATTTTCTCAAACTGTCAAAGGAAATGTTTCATGTATACAGTGGGTGGGCTACACAGCTGACCCGGCACTAAGTCATCGGACCAGCTGGTGAAGCGGGTGGTGGGTGGTGGGAGTAGTTTCCATACAGCAGGCTGTCAGTCAGCAGGGCACACCAGGGACCCGGCTGCTCCATCTGCAGCTCACCTCAACTCTGTCAGCGTGGGCAGGCAGAGAGGGAGGCCAGATCTCATGAACTCAGTCTACTCTAACACAGCAGTGAACCAGGAAGCACCATCCAAGATACTGATAGAGGATTCTAAATGACTGAGATACATTCCAAAGTTCAACCACAGCACACTGCAAATTAATCAGTCTGTTCTTTTCATAAACAACAAAAAAGCACTCAACGGCCGCAAACCTCTGTCAGGGCCAAACATTTCTGTCTGACGTGTCATAACCTGCATTTCTGAGCACATTTTACTTTTACAATCTGAATCTGACTCTACATACCTAGCGACCTGTAGCAATTTGTAGAATCGTATCTCTATCTTTATCAGTATAGAAGAAATTAATGTAAACTGACAATTAAGTACTGGTTGAACTCTTCTGGATGGAGCGCCAAAGCTTTTGAAGATCCATTACCGAATCAACCCACTTATTCTAAAATACACAAACACAGCTGTGTTTGCATATAGCTGCACCAATCTTATTCTCTACTACCATCCACAGGTGAACTGGTGTCCAGACAAGACAAGCAGTCAGAATGGCTGTCTATGGCATAAAAATAATATAATACAATATAATATAAATAAATACGTAACATTAAAGCCAGATCTCACTCAAAATCTGCGATGATGTTCCTTGGCCCAGCTTAGTCCAAGCATGACTCTGTGATTTGTGTGATTTTACAATCAGGGGGTGCTCGCACTCAACATTTTTATGACTTCCTCCTCTCCCCTCCTACCTGCTGCACTTCCATCCTACTTTATAACTCCTCCCACCTGAGAACATTAAACACGATGGACAGCTGAGGTAGTGATTCCTCTTGTGGTGAAACGTGGCAATTTTTGGGCACGAAGGATTTTCCTCAACTCAGATTCCATCACAAGGGGGTGCTAGAGAGACATGATATTTTGGACAGACGAACGGTTTCATGGATTCCAATCAGGATGTGATGAGATTTTCAGCATTTTTTTCCCCAAAGTTGCATGGTGTAGCTTTAAATTTGTTTCATTAAAAGACAATAATTTAGTTTCTTATTTCTGACACAGTTTGAGAGAGCTGTAACTTTCACACTGATACTTCTCTGGTTCTAGTTAAAAATCCCTCACAGACCATCTCCACTCCAGCGAAGGACTGTCTGTAATGTGAGGCATTTTTACTCCCGCCTGTTTTCCTCCTTCTTGTCTGGCATATATCACAGATAAATCCAGACACCTGGTCAGAGCCGTGGCCATGTGCCCATGCAGCCGTGTCACTGGAGCAGCCCTGCACTGCCTCTCAATAGACCTCAACGTGATTTATGGGCTGAGGAGGGTTGATGCAGGGTTAACTGGGTCAAGGCCTTAAAGAGACTCCTGACACGTGACAAGATAAGCCTGGTCGTATCCTGTCTTTGTGCTTCAAACAGCCTCACCCCTATGAATTCAGAGCCCAAGCACCTGGAGAGGAACAAATCAGGGTCTTCCAAGAAGGGTTGAATCGAGTTGGACGAGAGGCGAAACCTCTCTAAATATCTTCTATCAAGTCCAGTTGCACTCGATTCAACCCTTCTTGGATAACCATGACCTGGATGAATGAGAACCTTCACAGACAAGTCAGGGTCTTGATAATGGCAGAGGTCAAGACACGATGAGCTCCGTGCACACTTTAACCTCCCAATGAATGATGCAGCAAGACATCAGTGACAAAGGAGCAATCACACCTATTCCTGAAATTGAAAACTGTTCAGCCTAAGATCACCTGCTCTCTCTCTATTTCAACATTCGACATGTGTGCACCTACCTCATTTCCTGCCATCAACTGACAGCACTATGGTTGAGAACGATGTTGCCCCTCTGGTCTGGTAGGTGTCAGAGAGATGGATGAACCATACAGCTGTAGCTGTAGTTAAAAGAAAGAGGCAGACCACGTTATGAACATATCAGTTATTCATTTTAACACATAACAGCCCTCTTACGGCTAACTTCTGAAAATAAAAAAATTGTTCAAGATGCTATTCATTGCTGTTAAAGGTCTAAATAACCTCGGCCCCAAACACCTGCAAAATCTCCACTCCTCCACTCCTCCCTACCCGTTAGCACAGATCAGGCGATGCTAACCTCCTTACCCCCACCCTCATCCAACAACACCAGGCCCTGGATCTGGGGAGATAAACCTTTGGCCATCTTGCCTGTGGATCTCACCACCAAATTCATTCAGTCATTGTAGGCTACCTGTTCTTATTGTTTACTACTTTTATGTTGCTGTATTTACTAGTTAGACATTGATGTGTCTTTGAGTAACTATGTGCTATACAAATAAAATATATGAACCCACAAAAACTCCAACCCACAAATAATTTGGCACTATTTGTTACAGTTCGTTCAGCACACTTTCAGTTTATGCTTCAGCAAAAACAAAGAACTTGAACGTCTGTCTGTCTTTCTGTCTGTAGTTTAATAGGCTTTAATAGCTGTGTTAGCATGTGGCTAATGCTTCCCCCTTACATCTATATACATCATATGACACAATTTTTACACTGGTTCATGGTGAAGGTGAAGATTGACAACATGCTTAATGCTTGGACTGTAATATTTGTGATTATTCTGGAGGAATACTAACCCGCCTGTAGCTAAAAGGAGGAGGAAGACCACCCTGCAGCGCTGACCACAGTCATGACTGCATGACTTATTCTGCAGTAGCTGCCTCGACAGGAAGTTATGTCCCTCCAAAAGGACATGCACCATCTAGTGCCCTCTTCAGACAATGCACTGAGTAGACGCAGCAAACAAAGGAAATTCACAATAAAAGTTCCATTTTGATTAAAGTAATATATATAGGGATGTTCTCATCTCCCTCATTACACACTTTACACAATCTTGTTACTTAAATCCACATTTGGCAACAACATCTAGCAACACTGTCTGTTTCATGATGCACATGATGTGAATTTCAAGGACTTCATAAACAGAGGCTGAAAATAGCTGACATCCATCACACAAGTAAACACACACCATGGTTTATCTACAGACAAATCAGTGGAAATAGCAAATGTTAGCTAGCTAACAAGTGTTGCTAGCTAGTTACCTGACATGAATGATGATGATGACTTACATGAAGTGATGAGGATTGTAGAGACAAATGTTAGGGCCGTGCTGTATTTCTCCACAGGGAAGGTACAAATCACCTCATTCTAATTGTAATCCAAATAGAGGAATGACTCACTACAAATTGAGCGATGAATTATTTTGAGGCTGTGAATTGTGACGCAGACGCTGAAGGACGACAGGGACAGCTGAGTTAGGGAGGGTAGAATAAAGGAGGGGTAGGTAAAAAGAAAGGAGGTGTTATAGGTAAAAAGGAAGTCATGGAGGAAGAAGACCAGAGGTCATCTTTCAACCGATAAGTTAAAAATGATGTGTTGCACATTGTGAGATATAAAGTGCCAGCACTGACCCAACGTGTTATCAGAAAACCTGTGATGCAAACACTGTCGTATATGACACACCAGCTCTTCCTTTTCTTCTCTTTCATTCTCTCTCTTCGCCACTGATGACATTTTCTCTGTCATATACTCATAATGTGCACGGGCGCTCACATTTCAACACACACACACACACACACACACACACACACACACAGCCTCGCTCACACACAGAGGAACGAGCAGTGCCCTGCTGACAGGTGTTGAGAGGTGAGGTATGCAGGAGGAGCGAGCTCAGGGAGTTCCAGCGGCATGCAGACGGTCTGGGCCACATCCAGCCCCGGACAGCCTCCCTCCACAGTGATCCGGCTGGTCCTCACACCTCTGCTCTGAGATCGTCCATATGGTGGCTTCATGCTTAACGGGCGCGGGTTGGCCAGAGGTGGTTGGGGGTCACAGAAGCTGCTGGATTGACTTGACCCCTGCATATGGGAAATTAAATATTCTCAAAACAAGCTGCCACAATATGGACCGGGCCTTAAAGCTGCAGCACAAGAAATACTTGATCATGTTACATGTAGAAGGGAAATCACTGCCACAACTGTGCAATTGTACTCTTGACAGAAATCTGTCTCAGCACTCATCAGATCAGTTGAGATTGTTTGAAGTACTAGAAGGGATGATTTAGTAGCAACAGACCCCCATTCTTACCAAAATGTATATCTCCAAAACCTTAATCATTGCTGCTTTGTACAGTGGGAGCAAATATGTCAAGTAAAGTGTTTGAGAGTGTGACCATTACCTCCTGTGTCTGCAAATTTCGAATGAAGTTAAAGTGGCATATTATTATCTGATCGAAAATGCTCGTCCACCTCATTTCTGGAGAACAAAAACCAGGAGTCACCATCACCAACATCAATACATATATCATATATGGAAATGTGCGTCACATAGCAAGTGGAGGTGACTCCCCTCGCTCAGAGATACCAATAGATGCCATTGGTTTTTTTGTGCTCTTAAGAGTGTTTGACGGCGTGTTTTTGCGTTTTCATGTGGACGAAGATTCATTTCAAACTGTGCTCGTGTGGATGGGATTTTTTTAAGGAACGAAGGAGGAAAATCTCCGTTTTACAAATATCCCTATACATGTGGACTAGGCATGAGAGTGTGTGAGGAAGTGCATGTATTTTTTATGTAGGTTTCTCCCTCTCTCTCTCTCTCGTAAAGTAATATGGTGTTTCAGTGGGTTTGGCAGGGAGGATGTGCGGTGAAGAAAAGAACGCTGAAGCTTAATTTCTCTCTACCTCTCTCTTTTTTGGACTTTACTCTCCATCTCACAGCTGTTTTGATGTATGTGCGGTTTGATGAGGTACCTCCCTAGCAACAGTATCACACACACAGCTCTGTTTCGATCTCCTGCCTTCCTGTTTTCCTCCTTGAACTTATGCCCACTGGACAATGTGAAGATGGGTAAACAGTCAGGGACAGAGGGTCGCTTTTGAATAACAGTGGACATTTCGAGAACAATGTGCACAGTATAGTCATGGGGGGTCATGGGTCAAGGAGCCGTCCAACCAACACAGTTATATTTATAAAATTTTTAACTGTCCAACTCCGCCACTCCAGTGGTCACGGCCACTTTAAGGCAGAGACTGATGACTTTGGGTGAGTTGTAACTATTAGGGAGGGCCTCAGCTACACCTGTTTATGTCCCTGTTCTACTTGAAAGGACAAAACACAAAAGCACTGCTATTAAGAGCCCCTCATTCTCCTATGATAAAAGTTTGAGCGGTTTCCCCATATTTACACACTTGATTGCATTGAGATTACAAAGAGTCACACAGACACACACATGCTACTCCTCTCTCTGACTGCACAAGTTTCAGCCACGGCGAAGGGGTATAAACCAGTTTACCTTCCACCTGTGTCACAGCATTCCACGGCCGTTCTCATATTACATTTACATGTCTCTGTATATGGATTTACGATTGGATAATAAACTCTCTGCCTCAGACTATATCTATTCATTGATTTATTCTGGCCTTACCTGTATTTATGCCGTTGCCTTGATTGAAGTATAATTAATGTTTTAATGTGCTTTTACTACTGGTGAGTAATTTATGTCATATCACCAATAAACAGTATTTTACTTAAAAATGAAAGTCTAATTGACAAATTGACCCCAAAAAGTAGGTAGGTAATACCAAATCTCAATCTAATCAAGACTTGGGGGTCCCCTTGTGCAGACCCAGTCAACAGACTTAAAATGCACACGTCAAAATAAAAAAACAAAACAGTTGACACAACAGAAAAGTCAAGACAGTTGCGCTGCTTGCTCTGTTTATTACAGGTATATGGTCTTAAGTCAAACATTTTACAGGCTGGTGCTTAAATGTTTCATGGTAGAGAGAAAATGCAACACTGAGAAACAGTTAGTAAGAACTTTAGCCAAGCCCCTGTTTGAAAGACACTAAAGTCCCAGGTTTAATATCAACCTTTCTTATTGGAGACATGCACACACAGCGAGCACATACACCTGTTGTTACACACATCAGTAGCTACAATACATCAAGCTTAACAAGCTTACTTATTAGTTCAGCTTATGATGGCAACATCACTTTACTCTGTTAAGATGGACACCAAAACATCTGCAAAGATTCGGCAGAGCATTGAAGTAACACAGAGGGTTAATTCAACACATGGAACACACAAGTAAAGCTACTACGACTTACTGTGTGGAACGCAGGATATCACTTTTCTGTATGGTTGGATGAGTGCCGGTATCTTAAATATTATTAAGATTAAATACAACATATTGCTGCTATTTAAATATCGGTGTCTTTTAAGTTAGAACTGCCTTTCAGTGGATTTATGTATATTAACAAGACAACTTGGAGTTTCTTCATGTCGGCAACACAAAAGTACAAAAAGTCTCTTTTAAATAATAGTGGTAGTAGTACATTCAAACAATAGCATAGTAGTTCCTCAGCATTATTGTCATGGTTTTAAATAAGTTGTGATGCAGTGGGTGCTTGACTGGGACACACTGTTATAAAAGCAAACGGTTTTTACTTCACTCTAATAACCTCTGTCCTTCATAAACACAGACACACTCTGACACTGTAGACATAACCTTTAGATGCCATGTTATTGCCATCGTCATATTTCTATCTATATGTGTATCATAGAGATATGGTATTGCCTAAAATCTGCTCTTCATGCCAAGCTCAGACTACCCGATTTTTACGATACAATCGTTACGCACCTGCAACAAAAAACCCAGGTCGGAAAGATTGTCGGCTCAAAATCGGAGATGCACTTTTAGTTATAGCAGATTGAGTAAAGAGGACGAGGAGGAGGTAGTAGTTAAAACAACACGATTCCAACTCTTTTATTCTGTATGAATGGCACACACACCGTTGGAGTGACACTTTGAAATAATCACAGCAGCTACTTGCATGTTTTAACTTCTTCTATGCCGGTCCATAGGGTTTGGGCTCTGGTGTCTGTACTCAGTTGTGTAGTGTGCACATCACAATGTTAACAAGACATTTGGAGTTAGCACCCACCTGCTTCCACCTTCTGTGCATGGATATACTAGTTAAAAGATCCAGCCATTACCCATACAGGGATCACAGGGACTGAAAAACGGGAACTGCTGGTGCAGCACCAAAGAATTATTACTGAAAAGCAAACCTCTAGTGGTGGATGGGTGTTCTGTCACCCATGCACCCAATTTGAGGATTGCCGTAGTCCTGTAGTCTAAACTTGGCATTACATGCGCTTGACATCGACTGCCTAAAAGTTCTCAGCTTCATTTTTTTTTTTGTCCAAGACTGCAGCTCCGATCATTTTCCATTTCTGCTCCTCTGCACATTATTCACAAATCATCTCAGACTGAGGGGAACGACAAAACAAACACTTGAATACAAGGACACCATCAGATGTTAAAGCGCTCATCAGCGAACAAGCCTATCAGTGGATGTTTGGATTTTTATTATCACTAAATGGGAAAACAAGCATTCTATCCTGTGTAAACTCCTTCCTGGAGATTCCACTGTGCCATTACTGTCTTATCATCTCCCTGTGCTGTGGCAGACTGTTTCTCTATCTGTTTCTCTCACTCTTTTCTCTCTGTGTCTTGGCCTTTTTCCTACTTCAGATCACGATGGCTTAGCTGCTATATCCATTCTCTTATTACCACACTTATCCGTCTTGTATTGCTACATTTATCTCAGTTTATTAGCAGTTAGCTGGGGTGTTCAGTCTGTTCTTCCCACCGTCTGCTCTTTCGTCCCTCTGTCCCGTTCCCTTAATGCTCCAACTGTCTAGCTTTTTTCTGGGTGAGTTCTCCACTACCGGCAGCCACAGCCCTCCACCACCATGTCCTGGTAATTCTTCAACACCACGTGGTCTTGAGGGTCCAGGTAGAGCAGGGCGATGGGGCTGAGTGAGGTGGGCACGCAGCAGGCCCGAGGCACTGCCCCGTTCACAGAGTTTACCAGAGTTT
Organism: Brotula barbata; assembly: GCA_900303265.1. Classification (NCBI taxonomy): domain Eukaryota; kingdom Metazoa; phylum Chordata; class Actinopteri; order Ophidiiformes; family Ophidiidae; genus Brotula; species Brotula barbata. The sequence continues at coordinate 47,383 of OMNV01000583.1, forward strand.
GGACCATGGCGTGGCTGGAGGAGTTCATGTGGTCAGCCAGAGGGAAGCGGCACTCTCCAAGACAGAAGAAGGCGTCATAGCCACTGGGGGCTATGATCCATTTGTGCCAGCCCACATCATTGAAATCTACATATAGAGGGTGGCGGCGGCATCTGGCGCGGGAGAGGCGTTTCAGTTTTGCAGCTCGACCGCCGTTTCTTTTCACTCTTCCGCGGTCACTCCAGCGGACCCCTCCCTTATCACCTCCCCAGCCCGGCCCTGTGTACCCTATTTTTTTGGCCTTCCCCCAGGTTTGGTCTCTATTGCGGCCTCTGCTGTTGCTCCTGGCCTTGTCTTTAGTCTTGTCTTTAGTCCCCTTTCTGCCCCTCATCCTCTGGCCCGCACTGGTGGTCCTCCTGCCATGTTTGACTAAAGGCTCTCCACGCCCATCGTGGCTGTATGTAACCAACAGAGGCCTCTCCCGGGCCCAGCTGTGCTCATCCTGACCCAAAGACCTGCAAACCCTCAGGTGTCGCTCCTTGTGTTTTTGTGGCTCCTCCGCCTCCCTGCTCACAGAGGAGAAGAGGTCCTGCTGGTGAAGTGAGGTGGTGCTGTTCTCTGGGCTGACCTCCAGTAGAAAGCCCAGGCTGCCTGTCCGTGTCAGGACCTTATGGAGGAGCTCCGCACTTAGGCTAAAAGCTTCCCATAAACCACTTGGCCTATTACCGTAATGACCAGGGGAGAATAATCTCGTCTCTAGCAGGATCGGTTCAGGGTCCCCATGGTTCTCGGAGAGGTACAGCCGTATTCTGTGGGCCCCAGGGCCCAGAGAGGCCCTGCCATTTCGGAGGAGCCGGAGCTCGGCGGAGATCACCCTCTCATCCTGAGGAATGGAAGATATATTGAAGGAGATGTGAACCCTCTTAAGATCTTCTGCTGTGGGACTGTCTCCAAGGGGCTCTAAGAGGAAAACGAAAACAGACAAGAAACTTCAGCCTTCAACTGAATACAATAAATTATTTATTCCTTGCAACAAATCTGCATCATATATTTTGAGTCACTTGGGTAGCAACAAGGACTAGATCGCTCCGCTGGCTCCCCATATGTGGACATCTATTGACTAATTTTGTCCATAGGAGGCATGACAAAGCCAGAGATGGAACTACCAGTATGAAAACCACAGTGTCTATAGAAAACAAGACTTTATGGACTCGACAATGGACAAAATTACTTATTATAGTCTCGCTGACATTGTATTCATGTCACAAAGTTTGTGAGACAAGTGTGGTGTACTGCGATTAAGACACACCAAGGGCACACACTCTGATATGTGATATGTGTATTCAGAGGACCACAAAGTTCTGATAGTTTTGCTCATGTACATGTCATTACTTTGCTTTTTTTGCCATAATCTTAACACAGACTATCGAGTACATGTAAACATGATGATAGGCTCCAATATCTTTCTCTTGAATAATCTCATAAGCAGGATCAGCACAGCAAGATAAAGGCTCCTGCGTACACTTTGGTCTGCTCTGGGTGATGACTTTAGTAGTGTTATGTTTACTTAATCTTATCTCAGAGAAGACAGATGGATCTCACTCCGTGTCAAGTCGTTACATGGTGACTGATATCTGACACTGCAATAAACTGGATCTTTACATGACAGCAACACCTAATAAAATAATTCAATCAAAAGTGTAAACACCTTCACTGAGACAAAGCATCAAAGGTCAAGTCTCTCAATTACAATGCACAATGACGCTGGAATGAGTTTAACTTCCAGCAGGACATTTTACAGCGTCCCATCATGGTGTCATGATGTCACATGGACCCTACCATTGTGGTGGAAGCTGCGTACGGTGTTGGCCTGCTCGATGTGCTGGCTGGGGAAATCAAAGGACGGGTCCTCCACTAGATGGTACTGCTGCTGGTGGAAGCGGTACAGATCCAGGAGGTATTGGGGCACTGGAACCCCGGGCCGAGGGTCAGGTTTTGACTGTAAGCCCAGCCTGCTCAGAAGGAGGCTCTGGATGGTCTGAGCCAGACTGGGCTCCAGAACTGAACTGGCTGGTGGAGGCGACCAGGAGGACGTCGGAGGGGAAAACTTGCCACGGTCGATCTTGCTGGTGTCTCCACCCTGGCGACCCGATGAGGCTTGAGGTAGCAGCAGGACCATGAGGAGCAGGAGGTTAGCAGGGAACATGGTGGACCTGCAGGGGAAAGAAGAGGGAATGACGTAAATATATGAGAGCCTGTTTGTTTACAAGCACTCAGTAATACTATCATTTGTACATCAAGCCAAATGTGTGAGTAAGACACAGCCAGAGGATTCCACAGTGTGCCAATTATACATGAGTCCTTGAATAACAGCAGTAGAAGAATAAACAATAAACAAGCAATTTATATTGTCCACTTTGTGTGTACATAGACAGATAGATAGACAGACAGACAGACAGACAGACAGACAGATAGATAGATAGATAGATAGATAGATAGATAGATAGATAGATAGATAGATAGATATAGATAGATAGATTTGAATGTGTTTTATACAGGAGCTTTGTAAATCACAGAACATAGTGAGACAATCTGCAAAAGAGATGGTAGCTATGAGATGATCCTGTACTCGGTATATCATGCTTATGTCTTCCTTCCTGTACACACTACTTTCTCATTAGTCTTTAGTATTCATGTGGCATATGCTCAAGAATTTACTGTCTACATATGCATACGAAGTTGTTTCCTAGTTACATGTGCCTGTAGAAACAGTGCAGCGTTGTTTTTTTCTGACTGAATTTATGACAGGCCACTTACTCCTAAGGCCTTTAAATCTCATTGGACACCTGAGTATGAGTAATTAAAGTTTTTCTGTAAAAGTAAGTTCGGTAGAATAAATTCTGTGTGTGTGTTTGTGCATGAGTCTATTTTTGCCTGATTGTGTGTCAAGAGGACACTTGGGACGTGTATGAAAATTTACATCGATTGTGTAGACTCTAGTGGCATCTTATCAAGTTGTAGTTGTCTGTCACAATGATGGATATGTACAATCTATGCTGTTTTCTCTTCACTCACTGGAGTATAGAACAAGATATAAATAGACTGGAGTACAGAACACACACACACAGACACAGAAATTTTGTGTGCACAAAATATTGTCCTTTCACTGAATTTCTTCATTTTCTGATTCAGTTTTCACTTCGAAAAGATTAAATGAATTAAGAATAAATAGCACATAGCTTCTCTCCATGGACTCTGTTTTAGCCCTGAACAGAGGTCCCCTTTCTTGCTCCCTGACCTGTTCAGTGCGAGAACACGACTGTGGTCAGAGGTCACGCAATTACTACCACGACCTGCTAACACCCCACACCTCTGTAGTACAGGTGTTAATAACTGAGCCACTAATTACAGACCAGCAAGATAATGACCCTCTTGACCTCTGGCTGTTGAGGTGAGGTCAGGGACAAAGGTGTTAAACCTGTTGACCAATCATAGTCAAAAGGTATGTGTATGCAACTGCAGTACTGGATTTGCACTCCGATAAACCCAAGTGAATCTCTCTCTCTCTCTCTCTTTCTCTCTCTTTCTCTCTCTCACTATCTATTTCTCACTCCCTCTCTGGTATCTATTTACCTGTTCAGTCTACAGGACAGAATCGATTAGAACTGCCACAGAGAGATAACAATGGTGTTTATGGCCAAGTGAACACATAATGACACTGTAATGACTGCTAATCTCACCATACTGCCTTAAAAGGAGGTCACAGGTGTTAGTGTGTGTGCATTTCTCTGTGTGCATGTGCATTTGTGTCTATGTGTGTGTGTTGTTGTTTGTGTGCAGTTTAAAGGGTAAGCCTGGGAAAATAAGCTATCCCATGCGTGGGATTGTTTCTAGCTATCCATTAAACTCTGCCAGCCACACCCATGGCTGTTTCACCTGAGGCAACGCTGTGCAGGACAATTACAGATTAGACACTGTGGCGGACAGCCTCTCCCACAGTGAGGAGGCTTGTAAAGCAGATTAAGGATGACAACACCACCTCTCTCTCTCTCTCTCTCTCACCTGTACTTTCCTCACCCACAGAACTCAACCACCCAGGTGACTGTGGTTCAAAGGTTTAGGGTGTGTTTCAGCTTGTGTGAGGCAGAAATAAGGGGGGGTTAAGTAGAAGCCAGGTTGCTCCACATCACATTACCATGCATACATTCAGCCTTTCACAAAGGAAGCATTTTTGCACATTGTGGAGGTCAGTGTAAAAAAGGTCGGGTTCACAAATCTGGACCGGAATTTTGTTTTGGCCAGCAAGTACAGTAAGACATACCTGACGGTGCTACCGAGGGGGGACACGTTACATATTACCAACCTACATCATTGAAACACACTTGATATGCCGACTTGGATGGCATCGTGAGAGGGCTTTCCTCCTGAGGTTTCCGTACAGCCGGAAACTTGTGTCAAACAGTTCTCACAGGGATCTCAGAAACACACTGTATATGTTTTTTGTCCGTATCTTGGTGTTCATCGGCAGTTGGAAAATCAGCTTCCATTCCAGCATGTGTCTGGCTGCCTCGTTTCTCCTGGACGCACCAACAGAAACGAGGCAGCCAAATATGTAAGCGCGCCCAAATACATCACAGCGTGTGTGCTTTTCTTGCCGTAGCACAAGTCCTCCATGTCCAGCACCAGCCATTGGAATGAATGGGTGGTGGCTGATGCTTCCTATGTAAAAGGGCCGTAATTTAGCGTCTTTATGTTCAGGCCTGCACATAAGCAATACACAGGTATGCACACACGCCCTAAACACTTCATTAACACTCACTCACTCACTCCAAGAGAGAAGTCTCCCTCTCCTCCCTCTCCTCCCTCTCCTCCCTCTCCCCTTCGTTTCTGTTTGAAAATGAATTGGATGCTACAAGACATTTTGCTTGACTTGCGTGCTTTTCTGACAATCAAGAATTAATTGTGGTGAAATGAAAGAGTCACTGTGATCTTTGGAGGCACACACGCTGACTCACAGTAAGACACATTTGTGAGAGAGTGTGTGTGTGCTAGAGCTGCATAGGTACGATATTCTGTCCCCATACCCTTCCCGGACACAATCCACTCGTAAATTTTGACACTGACTGTTACAATATTTACTCGTTGCTGTGGAGGTCACATACATTTTATTACCATCCGTGCAGGAATACTTCATCCCCCACTCTCCCCCATTTTGTCCCCTTCAATAGCAGAAGAAAGGTATAATTGATCGCTGTTGTGATTAGCTCCTGCTGCAGCTTTTGTTAAATGCTGTTGTCTGCACAAACTCGGGGAGAAGTAACGTTACATATGGTAATCATGGTACGTGGTTACATCATGGTTATGTTTATTAAAAACCTATTATAAATCAGAAACTCACATTGCGATCAATGGAGAGATTTATGCATTTGGTATCTGTCCATGCAGTCCAGAGAGTTTAGTCAATATCTGCCTTTACTTCCACTTTAAGTTGGACTAACTTTAGCCTTATCAAGGTCTTGGTCAGAACACGTCATGTATTTACAGGATCATATATTGGTCGCACGATCATTGGCAAGCAGGCAGACGTACAGTAGCTTCTGTAAATTAGACGAGTGATACGTAGAGTTAAACTGTCACTGTCAGAGAAAAATATTGCACTTTTTAGATTCAACTTTCATATATAGACTGTTTTGTTTGATGTCCTTCCTTCTGTCTCTGTCTCCTTTCATCATTTCCCCCTTCCTTCCTTCCTTTCCTTTCTTGCTTCTCTTTGTATCCCTACAAACCGCCAGTCAAACTGCACTCTTTCTTCTTCATCATCAACACTTTCACTGGTCTACATTTTATTGCTGAAGCTTCTATTCTGCACTGTGGCTTAGTTGGGATATGGTGAGACGAACAACAAGTGAACTTGATGTGTGTGTGTGTGTGTGTGTGTGTGTGTGTGTGTGTGTGTGTGTGTGTGTGTGTGTGAACAAGTACACGGCTCATACGTCTTATCAGATGTGACCTTTCCAGGGTCACCTCAGTGTGACCCCGGCATGCCGCAGACGAGTGTTGTAGCCAGCCGGCCCCCTGACTGTCTGAACTCTTTGATTAAAATCAAGGAAATTTATTTTCGCCGTCCAAACATCGTCTCTCAGTCTTTATCTGTTTATTTCCATCCCCTGTTCCCTTTCCCCTTCCTTCTTCCTCTCAGCATACCTTCAACTTTGTCCTTTTGTTTTGTCCACCTTGATCACCTTTTCGCCGTAATATCTTCCTCCCTTCGTCTAGTTTTCTTTCTCTCTCTCTCTCTCTCTCTCGCTCCTCTCTCCTCCCTGCTCTCCCTCCTCACCGTCTGTCTCCTTCCCTCTGTCCCCCACTCATCCCTCTGTAAAACCCCTTCTCTTTTCCTCTCCCTTCCTTACCCTCTCCCCATTCTCTCCCTTCGTCCCCTTCCATCGTCCCCTTCCTCTGTCTGTCTCTCTCTCTCCCTCTCAGTCGCTCTCTTGCACTTACATTTTCTCTCTTTTTCTTTCTGTCCATCGTACTACCCCCCTTCTCTCCTCTCTCCGAGTCTTCCCTCTCTCTCTCTCTCTCTCTCCTTCCCTGCCTCCCTCCTGTAGTGTTGCCGTTGCTCTTTTTCCGAGGCCTTAAATGAATGGTGTTTTTGCGGAAGAGTGTGGCCGAGTGTTGCCGGGCCAGAGGGCCTGAGTGTCACCGCAGCCGGCTGATTTATCCACGACTGCTGTCTTCATGTTACGCCTGGTCCCTCCACTTTCCCTTCCTGTTGTTCTTCCCGTGTTTCTTTTCCCAAATTCCTCCTCTCACTCTCTCTGATTTCTGCCCCCTTTTGCTCCCTGCTTTCTCTTTCTTTAGAACACGATACGTGTTGCGAACATGCCACAGGGTTCATTTCTCTCTCCGAGCTTGAAAATATGTCATGTCCGACAGCCTCGCGAGCCCAAATGTGATGCACAGGGTTCACGCACACACATACACACACCTGAGAACACATCTGAGGATACATCTGTGTTCTCTACAGATGTTTTTCCATAACGCTGCTAAGGCTGTTCCATATAAAATGAACCCACAGGCCAGTCGGGATAATTGACTGTGAGACTGCGACTGTACAGTACTCCCCGTGCTTAGCCAGGCATTTATGTATGACTGTGGGATTTAATACAGAAAGGGGGCGGTGGTGAAAAACCTCCCAAACGTTTGAGAATGAAGCAGCAGTTATGCTTCTGAGACCGAATAGATGAAATCATTAGAACAATATTCCAGGTAGGCTGCCGTGTGGTTTTATTGGATTCTATTAGAACAGTGCTCTAATTCATCCCAGCTGGACTGATTAGCTGCTTAATGACCGAGACGTCATAACTCCATTTGTCTCACACACACACACACTCACACACTCATGAAGAGGTACAGTATGACTTCAAAACTACTCGTGGATGGAGAGCAGAGTTATTGCTGCATGTACAGAGAAACACACGCCAGGATGTAGAACTCTGGAGGAGCTGCGGTTTGAATGTGTGAGTGAACTAAAAACTGAGGCAAACACACACACATGCTTTCTCTTCGTCTGTCACACACACACACTCTTGCAGGTTGAAGAAGTGGGTGAGAGGAGGATGTTACCAAGCTAACATCAATCAATCAATCAGCTCACTGTGTCAGACTGTAGGTGAACCCAGCAGCTCCCTCAGCAGCACCCAGAGAGTCAGAGGGAGCCACAGGTCCTCCATTCCAACCGCGGTCACACCACCCTACACCACCAGCAGGACAGACATGTGGATCCTACTGCCCCGTTTGGAATATAGATGGATGTAATATGTGTAAAATGTATGGAGTGTATAGTTCTGATTTGGTAAATAGAGTTAATATGGTTGTTTGTACATAGTTGTGTGTTCTCTTGTATTTTCACTTTGTTCTTGTTTGCGTCTTTGCTCTGTATTTTTTTTCATCACTGGAATGGATAAAGTTCATCCCATCTCATCTCAAACTAACTCAACTAAAACACAATGAACATGCATGCTCTTTCATTCTCTCTCTCTCTCTCTTTCTTGCACACACAAACACACAATGTGGGGGCCGGGGGAGAACAACCTCTTACTACTGAATAAAAACACTCCCATGATGACAACAACAACCTGCTCTACCTGACTGATGAGAAAGACCTTTCCTATCCCCATATACACACACACACACACACACACACACACACACACACACACAATGCTTTAGCTTTACATTCAATTGTGTGATAGTAATCCCAACATTAAAAGCTGCCTTGTGTGTTTCCGCCGACTCTCTTTCATTGTTCGCTCTTTTTCTCTCGGCGTCTTGTCTTTTGTCGGCTTCTGGCTCTGGGATGCCCGAAGGTCTCTGTGGGTGTCAGTGGTGCATTGTGGTTAACAGGAGGCCCTGCTGAGGCGAAACACTGCAAAAGCCTAAGTGGAAACACTGACATATCAGACCCGTGACTGCCGACAGCTCAGAGGCCGCTTGTGTCGTGTGTGTGTGTGTGTGTGTGTGTGTGTGTGTGTGTGACAGCTGAAGCAATGTGAAATACAGAACAAAAACACAGCCCTGCTTTTCACATTAAAGTCTCGGGGCGTTAACACTGAGGGCCAATTCATGTGTTTCACCGGGGTGAGTTACGTTATGCTCTTTGAACTCATAATGGACACATTATTCTTGGACAAGTTGCTTACCGTACAAGATTTTGATTGAGCAACACGGTATGCCAGCGGCAGACGTGTGTGCGAGTGTGTGTTTTCCCCAGAGTGACTAATGGTTTCAACAGTGCAGTTCCTGTGGCCTGTGGTTTGACAGACAGTGTGCGTGTGTGTGTGTGTGTAAGAGAAAGAGAGGGTGCATGTGTTGGTTGTACTCACGTCCAGGTGTGGTAGGATGTATGCAGAGTCCATGGTTTATCCTTGAGCTCCAGTGTTACGATCCCTCGTCTCTCACTCCCACTCCTTTGGACGGATTGGACAAAGTGGGCTGTTTAGCTCTCTCTCTTTCTCTCCCTCTCTTTCTTTTTCTCTCTCTCTCTCTCTCTCTCTCTCTCACACACACACACACACTCTCTCTAATTTCTCCTCTCAGGGTATCCAGCACCTGTCTCTCTTGTGTCCCCTGTGTAAATGCACCATGGTTAATGCCTCCCTCTCCATGTCTTTCCTCCTTCTCTCTGTCTCTCTCCGCTCCCTCGCTCAGCTCCTCATCCTGTTGTCAGTGACAGATAAGCCGCCTCCTAAAAACATCCACTGGCTTCCCCCCTGCCTGCCTGACCTCTGCTAGTGTAGGCAACTCCCTTTTTCTGTCCCCTGCACTTCCACCAGCCCTGTTTCAGTGAAACTCACTGGCACAGCCACTGTGCACGGAAGCTGCAGGAGGAAAATGACTTTTGCCTGTCTGTCTGTCTGTCTCTCTCTCTCTGTCTCTGTCTGTCTGTCTGTCAGTCAGTATTACCGACAACAACTCCCTCTTGTTCCTAAGCTTCCTCAGAATGCCTCTCTGCCTTTCTCTCTACTCTCTGTTCCTCCCTTTTGTATCTCCTCCCCTTTTCCTCCCTCGCTCGCTCTTTTTTGCTCTCTCTCTCTCTCTCTCTCCCCCCCCCCACACACACACACACTCAAACTTTTTTTTTGTGCTTTCCTATACTATACCAAGTGTCCAGCTGGTAAGCTCAGCTTAAGTCTAATTGACTTTCCTGCCGATTGAGATCCTCCCAAACGGTGATGTCACCAAGACCACCTCCACAAAATGATCACGGTGTTATCTCTCTCCCTCGCTTTCTCACACACACACTGGCCGACAAACGGTCGCAAACACAATTACACGTGTACATAAAAACATGTTAAAATCTAAAGAAAACAAAGTCCTACACACAACACACAGTCCCTTTCTCTCTCTCTCACACACATAGACAAGCCAAAAACTAATATGACCAGAAATTAAACCAATCACACACACCAGCCAACAAACATGAACAGCCATGCACAAAATACACTCACACACAAATGGGATAAAACTAAGCCAAACACATTTCTGAACACAACACACATGCATGCTCTCTCTCTCTCTCACACACACTCACACACACACACACACACAGCCAGAGTAGCTCAGGGCAGCATACAGGTAGACTGTATTTTTTCTGTTGCCCCTTTCACAAACTCACCTGCTGCTTTTCATTGGCACCATGTTACTTATCGGCCAACATTCTCGCAGACAATCGCTCCCTCATTATAAATACATGGGCCTATGACACTGAATAAGAGCAAACAGATTCAGTTACAAGACAAAGGTATGAATGGATGACTCATAACAGCTGCCGTGAAGTCACCACAGATGAGATTTGTGATTGGATGGAGGTAGAAAAAAAAAGAACTATGCACTTCTCCACTACGGGTTGAAACAAGGTGCATCCGTCCTTCCAGCAGAGTGGGTGACTGCTGAATTTGTATTCATGGGGTGGGCCCATGAGAAAACGTCTCTTTAGGATGCATCGTCTGACATATTACATCTCATCTGGAGAATTACATCACTCCTCCTCCAATCTCCTCCTCTCTGTCCCCTCCGCTCGTTCCTCTGGTACCCGCTCCTGTGCGCACAAACACAAACAGTTCCACACACACATACACACACACATACACACACACACACACACACACAATGTAATTTTAGTCCCACTTCTATTTGTTCCGTCTTTATTAAACATTATTTTCAAATTTTGTTTCATTTTCACTTTCGTTTCAGTTTAGCTTGATTTCCATTTGAGTTATTTGATCACCATTAACACTGGACAGTGTAGAGAGGACTGTAAACCCACGTGTAGACACTAACTCCTCTCTGAAGCATCTCACTGACTTTTTGAGTTCATATTGACAACTTATTTGTAGTTGCTGTATTTATGGACTACATTTTATCTGCTCCCATGTCACGCCTGACTGTTTGAGGAGAGGAAATCTGGCTCTGAATTGCTTCTCCTGAGGTTTATTCCTTTTTCCTCCCTATATGTGAAGTTTTTTTCCTTGTCTGCCTTGAGAGCTGTGGGCTGGGTCAGAGACCATTGTTGTGTGGGCTTGTAAAGCCCTTTCAGACTGTGTATGTTATACAAATAGACTTTACTCGACTTCAATTTTAAAACATACTGTAGGTTTGGAAATTTATCATCATTACTACAAAATGTAAAAAAAACCCAACTTTGTTTAAGAGGAAAAATCCATCAGCACAACGCTTAAATGTGTAAAATATCTGAGTACTGGAATGAATCAACAATTTAACAGTGAGAGCCCATTCCTGGCTGTAGTAAGCACCTTCTCCAAATGAGCAGCAATTCCAGCCTCCAGGTTTCCCATCCTCTGGAAAAGCCGTCGGCCGCCTGTCCCGCTGACTTCCGACGGGGGTGGAGAAACCTTTAAAGTAATACCTCACCGCCCTCTTAACAAGCATTTCATCCATCCTGCGTCCCAGGTTTCCCACCTCCGTACCGCTCCTCACTGGACACCAGAGAGCAAGAAGTTATCTAGGATTTCATGATTTGTCCTGATAAAACTACCTGCTGTCTGCTTTTCCTCTCACAACTCACTCACATTTGCACTCAGTCTTTCATTATTTGCTGATCAACATGGTCATCAGTCATTCAGTGGGAATAAATGCCATAAAATTGGATAGAAGTACAGCTTGGCCTCACAGCAATAGCAGTTACAGCTGTGTGTGTGCAATAGTAGGTGATAATATTGGTATTTATGATTCTCTTAATCCCTCCAATAAATGGCTCAGCAAACAATCTAAACCCAACACCTTATCTGTGCTGAGCTAAACGACTGACACTCCGTGAAGATGACCGTTGACTGTCACTCATTGGCAAATCAGCGTTAAACAACTGCCTGGATTTTTGTTTTCATCTTGCAGTGTGTGTGTGCGTGTGTGTGTGTGATCAGTTTTTAGCCGTCTCTTACATCTCATCACAGATCTCCAGCTGTCATCTACAATACTTCTTGTCTTCTTCAGTACTTATCTGTTAAAACCATCTTTTACAGTGACAAAGATGTTATTGCTGCCGTGTAGCAGAAAAAGGTAGACGATAATAAGTCATAAAACTGTCTTTTTATTTATGGGTTGCACATTTTGTCATAGGGTAAACACATAAAACATTTTAATGGGCGATAAAGTGATATTTCAGCAATGGCAAACTGTGAGGATGATTTATTCGCTGTTTGTCAGAGATGAAATATCTGTTTGAGTATGAATGATATTAATCATAGCATTAATTACTGAGTTGAGCATTGTGGTGCTTAATGATAAATTATTTCTGACATATCTAGTTGAGTAAATGTTGAACTAATGCCAAAAAAGTAATAAATCAAAGCTGCTGAAGATGTTAATCCTTGAATTAATTCGTAAGGGAAATTAAACCTCTGCAGGTGTTGACCCCTCTAAAGTGCAGCCAAGTTCAATCACATGGCAGCATTTTAGCACAATAGTCTAACGGAAATGAAAAAATACAAAAAATAGCAACTGAAATACTTTTCTCCCTATTTAGGAATTACCAATCCCCCCCATTTCATTTTAAATAAATGGAAAAAAAATACTTTAAAATGTCCCATTTTATTTTTAAATACATTGATAAACATGGATAAATACATTTTTTCCCCATAATCTGTCATGTAAAAGCCAAAGCCTTACATAACAGATCATATGACAGATCAGATTATACAAATGTACACACAGAGTTACGTCATGTAAAGGTGTGACGCAGATCAGTCCGTAAACAAACAAAAACCACACCCAGCCACAATGTAGTCACTGCCTTATAAATGGACTCGTTACAGCAAGTTAGAAAGCCCCATAAAAATCAACATAATCCAAAGTGCTGTACAAAAGTTTTAGAAACAATTGAACTTAGTGACTGCTGCGTCTGTGGTACTTTTCCAAAATCTGATTTGCCCCAGAGGAGCCCATCACAGAGTGAGTCATGGGAGAAATGATGTTCGCACACTTAACATGATGGATGCCCTGCCTCACTGTGAAGGAGGAGGGATGACAAACACAAACGGTGCTACACTCATTTATATTTGTAACGATCCAACCCCTGCTTTCATTGTTTATGTGTAATGTAGTTACGCTGTTTTCCCTCTTTCAAAGTAAACTGTAAGTGTATGTAACTCTGACGTGCATCTTTTATGATTAACACAAAGTTCCTCATGACGTTAAACACTAATTCATGATTGATCCAAGTGTATAGAAGTCAACGTTTCTTCAGTCGCCATTCTTCAATTATGGGATTTATCTCTTTTGGTCTGAAAAATCAGAGAGAGAGAATAAATTATGTTCTGTTTGTGTCACTGTTTCACATTTATTCCCTTTTTAAGCTTTACATTTTCAAACAGGAGGTCTGAAGTTCCTCTGTACCTAGCTATCGAGTTTTGCCGTCTAATATCATATGAGGGCTTTTTGAATTCGCTCTTTGCTTCGTTCTAGACGTCCTCTCTGTAGCTCCAGCCTTGGTTGTGTCTTTCAAGATGAGCGCTATTGTCTCTCCTCTGTGTCAGACGGAACTTGGTTTTCACTGAAATGCAGCTTAAGCCATAGTCGAGAGAATCCACAGTATTAGCTTGGTTGTATGGGAAAAGTTAGCACTGTGTGTCATCCACTTAAAGAAATAAATCTGTGTGCACAATACAGACTGTGGGGAATAGTAGTAGTTTCTGGAAATGGAAACAATCGGCATGGACACAATGAAATAAATAAAGAAAGAAAGTCTGCCGGAGCCACTTTGAGGGTTCCACAGAGGATTACGTGTCTGAGGACTGTGGAGGTTTTTCACTCTGTACTGTATGAATAAATGGCAGCAGGTGAGTTCAGGAAATAGTTTCCAGACACCAAACACTTTAAAATGTCATCCATGTGGCTAATTCATCTGAGTAATTGATTGTTCCATATTCACTTGATGTAAGTGATATTTTTCTCTAAGCCGGTCCAACAAATGTAACCTGCACTCAAAACCACCATTATTTGTCCTCACTACAATTATGGCAAACATATGCAAGTAGGACAAACACATAATTTCTTTTTTCTTTTTTTGCCGTTTCATCTCTCTTGTGATAGCTACAGTGGAGAGAGACAGGGGAGGACACGCAGCAAAGGGGACAGGTCAGACACGGAATCGAACCTACGGTATGTGGTATGCACTCTAAACCCATGATTTCGATTCTGCTGTTCGGTGAATATACGTGCCGTGTTATGATATTGGAGATAAGACTTCAACACTTTTCAAATGGGTCCATTAATCTGAGTAATCTTACTCTAATGTTTGCTGATTGAAGCCTGTCACTATTGATTATTTTGAAAATTAATCTACCAATTGCATAGATGATTAACAAAGTCATGAATATTTGTTGATGTATATACACCGTTTCTTACTGTAAGAGAGACAAAAAGGAATCCAAATCAACCATAGGTGTGAATAGGAGCGTGACTGAGTTGTCTGTCTCTCTGTTTCAGGCCTGCGGTAGACTGGTGACCTCTCCAGAATGAACCCTGCCTTTCACCTGCTGGGATAGACTCCAGCCCTCTGTGACCGCATCATGGATGAGCTGTATAGATAATGGATGGATGGATGATGTTTCCATTGCCGGCATAGACCACAAATAAGATCAATAAGAGTTGTTGTCTCACTTCAAGTGACTCTTCAATAAAGTTTTGGTGTTTTCGCCTGTTCTGTCTCTATGTAGAGGACTGCTGGAATTAACTTAGCTCAGCGCCCTCTTTGCTTTTGCCTCTTTGCTAAATAACCAATTAGACCATGTGTAATTTTAATCACTGATTTTTTAAGATCAACCCTGACAGATCTACTGCATACACGACTCAATAATACGGCAATCGAAGTTTAACTTTTGACCACTGTCACAACAAATGGTGACAAATGCCGGAACTGAAGCTGTTGACAATACGTGAGTAAGAAAACACAACAGCGTGATTTGGAACGGTGCTTATTCAGGTATGATCGTTACTTTGGATGCGTAGACGCTCATCTCCATTTTAGACACTGAGTCAGGGGGGAATGACACTGCAAAAAAAAGTGCAGAGGATGATTTGTGAGTGTTGCGTGCTGGGAAGGACAATTGCACGCAAGAAAGAGGAAAGCAGAGCGAGAGGACATAAGACAAAATGTCACTCAGTCCAAACACTGACACACACCTATGGACCGTGCAAAGACACAGATATAGATACAGACACGCAAACAGGGTCTGACGTTTCGCATTCACCGGCCAGGAATTCCACAGAAGGTTTTTGTGGCGATAAGACTCCATTCCATCCTGTTGAGGTCACTGTTTTTGAAAGGGAGGCTGCACAGTGTATATACAGTCAATGTGTGTGTGTGTGTGTGTTTGATGACATCACCCCTGCCTCTGCACTCAAAGCCATCCCAACCAAACCCCCAGGGTCGACCTCCTCACCTTTCTGTGTGGAGTTTGCATGTTCTCCCCGTCGCTGATCACTCCTGCCATTGCCCTTGACCAAGGCACTAAGCAGAAGATCTGGAGTTGGTCCCCGGGCACTTGTGTGTGTGTGTGTGTGTTTGCATATGAATGTGGGTGGTGCCCGCTGCTCCTCATAGTCAGGCTCTTTCTTTTGACCGTTTTATTATTTAAAGTTTAATGCTCCTGATGAAAATGTGTGTTTTCCTGGTTTAGTCTATTTTATTCCAGTTGTATTGTTCTTGCGGTGTCTCGACATTATTTGATACATTTATTTGACCTTCTTTAGTTTTGACCTGAGTATATAGATTATTTTCTAATTCATTTATCATATCAATCTGTTTCTTTTTTTCCCACATTTTATTCTCTATTTTAATAGGCAGTCCTGTTGTATTTCAGCCAAAGTTTTCTGAAGCGCACTTTCAGTTACATTTTATGTGAAAAAGCAAAATTACAGTTGATTGATTGAAAAACCACTGCTTAACACAGTAACTATGAAAGCAATACTCAAGGCAAGTTTTTTTTTTAAATATATAGAAAAAAAAAAAAAAAGAGAAGAAAAGACAAGTATTGTGTAGGACAGGGTGTTGAAGAGATGATGACGAGACAGAAGAGTACCCTGATCACATAAGAACAACTTCAGAAGCTAAAACAAAAGATTAACTACAAGTGGAAATAATATAATAATAATAATCATATTATTGCACAAACAAATAATATCAATCAGATAAAACTAGATAAAAGACAGAATAGAAAAACATAACAAACACACAATGACGACCACAGAGCAGCGAGCAAACGTTTTCCCTGCTCCTCACCACAATTCAGTGATATGACGTTTGTAAATGTCAACGACAAGGTCATAGAGAGAGAGGGAGAGAGAGAGAGAGAGAGAGAGAGAGAGAGAAAGAGAGAGAGAGAGAGTAGCATCCTCTAAGTTGGTGTGCATTCATTATCTTGCTGAAGGACGGTGTCGTCAATATATTGTGGGTCTCCTTTCATTCACACAGAGGTCCACTGTAAACACAGCTACAACAGGAATTCAGTGTTTGGAGGGAAGAAAACACACACAAACACACCCACTCTACTTGGTTTCTTACTCACAGTAAAAATTTATAGGATTCCTTCAATCTTTGAATACATTTGTGATCAGACGATGAGAAAGGGGAGGAAATGCATGTCTGAATTCATTCATTTCAATTTGCATAATCCAGGTAACTCAGAATAAGCATTTGTTTTTTGACCTAGTGCTCATTTGTATGGTGGTGATAACGTCACATCTTAGAAAACAAATGTATTTGCAATATAACTGAAGCTGTGAAATGTAAAAACCCATAAAACCTAAATATTTGGCTACAGGCTGGATCAATTAAATCGTAAAGCAAATAATCACCTCTTGTACAATGTCTCAGACCCACAAATCAGCAGATCTAACCCAGCCAAAACACTGCAAAAGGAACAAGTAGAAGAGAGAGAGCAATTCAGACGCTCCCTCGCCTCGAACGGCCAGGTGTGACAGAGGGAGGAGCTCTCAGAGGGATGACAAGTAAATGACAGAGATAGATAAAGATGTGACAATACAGGACAACATAAATGTAGCCAATGAACCCTGACCCAAGCTAGGAAGACACTGGACGAAAGTGGTGATCACATATGTTGTGCCAACTCACACTCTGTGAGACCCCAGTGTGACAAAGGGACGGTCATGAAGTTCAAGGTACAAAACATCCAGAACAAACCACTGACAAGTTCCCATTTATCATGAACTGGCTCATGGTGCGGACAAGGAGGGAGTTATTATCATAAATGTTCTCAATAGAATAAACAGAATAGCAAAGACAAAGAGAGAGAGAGAGAGAGAGAGCGAGATTGAAAAGCTGCGATTCACGCCTTTTGGAGGTATAATTTGAGGACCGCTTACGTCATAAACAATAGATTTTGAAGGACATAACCAGTGTATTATTCCCGACCTTGCATTTACCCAAAACAATGACGTTTTTCCCACAAAGCCATATTTTAATTCTTTCAGGCTGTCCAATTTACACCAAGTAGACCAAGTCCTCTGCCCTCTGCAGAACGAGTCCTGTGTAGGAGTACAAAGGCTGCTTCTTTCAAGACCACAAGCTCATCCGTCAGGCCAGGTGAGTCTAACACCGTACACACAGTCCATCCCTCCATTATCTATGCTGCTATTTCATGTCAGGGTCGCGGTAGGGTGATCGTGGAAAATAGCATCGATTTCATCTGAAGATGCTCCACTGTTATCGCGTGGAAGGTAGACTGAATTACATAATTGTGGAGAACAAATCACTCCAGTCCACTTTATCATATCTGTGGGTCAACCCTGTTTTCATTCTGCCTCTCTCTGCCGGGACTTCAGCTGCGGCCGGACTGCTGGGAACACAAACTATAAGAGTTTGACAGGAAAGCAGAGATGAGGAGAGGATTCCTGTGGGTGTGACGGGCAGTGTGGACACCTCTTCGTGTGCATTTATTCTTGCCTTCCGCCCCCAATTACCGTACATGCATGCATTTGTGTATGTGTGTGGTCAGTAATAACAGGAAGCGGGCCCTGCATGTTGATGCAAATCTAGCTTTGCGATTGGCCATCTCCAGTAAATAAATAAATATGCATGGGAGCAACTCAAGCCACAAACGGCAAGTGCTCCATATTACTAAAAATAAGACGAGCTGAAGGCTCCATCAAATCCAAACAGGAACACCTGCAGTCCCAACCCCGCTCCCGCTGCCCAGACCGTTGTCAAGACAACGCACTGCACTGCAAGTAAACAGTTTATAGTAGGATACGGGTGGATGGGACAGATTTGTGGATGCCAGAGGGTCTGAGTAAAGATGTTGGACAAGCTATGGTTGTAATGAAACACAGACCACAAACCTGGAAAGAGAGTGAAGGTCGACAAAAGGTCAAAAAAGGTGAGGAATGTAGGGGTGGTTGTGGTCTGAGCAGGAATAAGCGCAGGATTTCAGGATCAGCAGGTGGGGTGGCCTCAAAGCTGATAAAGGAATGTGCATGTGTATATACACAGCACAACAATCTGTGCGGTAAACGACTCTCATCTGACCAACAACAAAGAGAGACCGAAGAGGATGCAGCGGAGGAAAAGTAATGTAAATATGAAAAAAAGAGAGGGGATTAAGGATGTTCCCATGACTGTCGTTCTATGCGTTCTCATATCCCTACAGGATCATATCACAACAGAAAGTCAAAATCTCGCTTTAGGATCATTCAACCTTTCTGATCCAAAGAAAACAACCTCTTCAAGAACCATATGCTCCGGATTATTAAAATCTTTGTAGATAATTGGTCTTGACTTGCTTTTTTGAGTGTGTTTTTCTGGGAGATACGAGTCTGAGGCTAAATTCACCTTCAATGCTCAATTGCAATCTTTTTGTCTGGACAGTATCCAGTGAAAATATATTCTGTTAAAAAACATGCGTGTTGTAAATGCATTAAAATAACCTACGTTATTTGATATTTTGAAAACATAAAGTAAAGCGTTGTATCAGGTATGTATTCTTCTTGTTGTAAGATATTTCTTTGAAGTCAGATTTTTCTTTTCTTTTCTGCAACTTGGTTCATTTACTTAATACCTCACTAAAATTCTGTGCACATTTGTTCTACACTTATACTATACAACCAAACTTATACCGTGCTATGCTATACTTAGCGGCACACATTCATACTGTCTGCCATCTTCTAATCTTATAGTGGTGGGTATGACTTTGTTTATAGGTTTTTGATATCAAAGGTTATTCCTATCTGACATCATTCTTTTTTTGTGATGTCTTGTCCAGCACTCTTCTGGGAGGTTAAACTGTCCCCCAAACAGCTGCATCAACTGATCATATTTCTCTCTGTGACAGTGTGTTAAAACACAAGTCTCCTTCCATACATAAAACTACCAGCTGTGTGTACACATACGTATGCGCTGTACGTTCTTAAGGCGCATCTTTCTTTGCGTGTGTGTGCGTTTAATTGTTCATGTCAGATGTGTTTGTGCTTTGCTTTACATGCCTATCTGTGTTTGTGTATGTCCCATGAACTCTTACTGTACAATGTGCGAGTGTTATTTATGCATTTCCTTGCTACGTAAGCGCCAGATGTGCTGGGATCAGAGCCGGGCTGGTCCAGATGTGTCCAGGTGTGGCATGCAGCGTCACGCCGTGCAACCCAGACGCTCCTTACATCCTCCAACTGTATGGCAGTCAGCTGGAAGTCTTACTTGGGGTCACGTACAGATTTTTCTGTTTGTTTATGAGGGAAAGAACAGAATGTGAATGAAAACCTCACAAACACGACCTTTGATTTATACGCACAGACGCAACAGAAAAGCTTGCTGTACTTTCCCTCAATGTTTTTGTTGTCATGCCTTTCTAAAATGAATGAACATTTCTGTCGTGATTCAAGTAATTGAGTGATTCATCTATGTTACTATCTTTGGCAGGATGTGTCTGCCTATCCAGTCAGGACAGCTGTGTCCGTTGATATCTCCAGCAAGGAGAATGGGACTGAGCTTAAGGACGGAGATCTGGCAGGCTTACAACAGGAAAAGGGCACTCAAGTCTTACATTCTCTGGCACAGAGTGAGAGAAAGAATGGGATGAGGACAGAAAGAAAGAGAGAAGGGATGCAATGGGTTCAAATGAAGTTCTGCATTGGGAGATGTGAGGGAAGAGGGAGATTTGGTACTTGTCCACGTTTAGGATTCAGACAGGGCATCTCAAGTCTGCAGTGTGGAACAGAAAGGCTGAAAGACAGAGGAAGATGTTCTCTCCTTGTTATCTTTCTCCAATGTTTACCCAGATTCCTTTTCCCAGATAGCATCAGCAAATAAGCTGTGGCTAAGCAGACACGCTGTTGGATCAAACCAAGGCTGACCCTTTACCCCAACGGACACACACAGAACAACACATACACTTCACCCTGATGTTTTTCATATTCTTCCTACTTATTAACACTGAAGAAAAACAATCCTGTTTTTGTTTGCATCTATTTGTCCTGAAAATATTTTGAAACCTGGTGGAATAATCCAATTAATTTGGACTTGATCAAAAACAGGATTTTTTTTTAAAGGATATACTGTAGGTGAAATAAATCCACCAGGAGCACATTAGTCTGGATTAGTCCTTACAGGATGAAACTCAAGGTCAGGGGTTCAAGCTCCGTATTGGGAAAGTATGTTTGGTGTGCACAGATGAGAGGTGTAGTCCTGGATTAGATTCTTGTGCCGGCTCTGGGCCTTTCTGTGTGGTTTCTCGCACCCCATCATCAAAAACATGTGTTAGGTTAATGCTCTTGCCATTGCCCTTGACCAAGGAATTAGGCTGAGGAATCAAGTTTGTGTCATTCCAAAGGACACGTCGTTTGAAGGTGCCATTTAAGTGACTGCTTACATCATAGTATTTAGGAACGTTGCTGACAAATGCAGCCTTAGTGTGAGAGAATTTGGAGGACAAAACCAGTGTGTATTACTTGGCCTTGCACGCAAACCAAAACAATAATTTTATTTGTTGTTTTTATAATAAAGATAAATCACTGAAAGGGCTTGATTAGATGGGAATTTCAATGACATAGGGGAGTCTTTGCTACTGCCATGATATTATAACATTAGCATGTGTGTTTGATGAAGAAACAGACAGTCAGCTTTCTTCAGTGGTGTAAAGGAATAAGGAAAAAAAACTACATACCTGAAGAAAAATCTAAACTTTTACTCCACCACTTCAGTCAAACCATGTTTATTACTGGTTTACTTGAATTTGTATAAATATATATGAAGTTCAACCATAGGTGGACTCCTGACAGCTTAACTCTTTTAATGTGTCCTCCAACGTTCAAACTCAATCTTAAATAAAGTTTAAAAAGTTTGACTGAAGTGATTGGTAACTGATTTTGTCCATGTAAAATATAGTCACTTAAAACACAGGCGGAGTGTTGGCTGAGATTATAATTCTGTTAATCTGGAGACCATCACATGATATAAACGCCACTGTTATGATGAGAAATTATTGTTGTTTTACTTTCAGTGCAATTATTTAGAAAAAAAATCAATTTGCTATTTAGGTAAAATAAGCATCAGTACCTAAATGAATTATACTCACATATGTTTTTGATGGGTCAATTTCACTTGTAAATAAATCATTTTTAATGAGATATCTGTACTTTTACTCAAGGTACTTTATCCATAATATTATCATGTGACCACACATTATTCACTCATATTTCACCACTCTCCCTATTTTACAATATCATTTTATCACTTTCTTTGTGCGACAGAGTGATGTGACAGTAGAGAGCAGACAATGTCGGGTTACCCTGGTTATTTGGGAAGGAGGATGGAAGTATCTTGGGCGGGCAGCATCCCGAGTCCCTCTGATGATTCACCAGCCGACATGATGAAGGTTGGTGACCCCAATTTGATTGAGGCAGGAGTAGGAGGAGCACGAGAAGGCGGGTGAAGAGGGAGGATAATAAGGAGGAGGGGAAGACTAAGTCTACGTCAGTGGCACTTTCTAATAGGCAGATGTCCTTGTCCCTGACACAAGTAAATCAAGTCTCTTGGGGAAAGAATGAAAGCGAGTGAGGTGGAGAGGAAGGGAGGTCTCCAGTTATGCAGAGATTGAGATTGCTGTCTGGAGATGCGCTGGGTGGGTTGGACAAGAGTGCGTGTCTTAGTTAAATTATGAGCAATTAGTTTGGCCCCTAAACGCACCGTAGAAATGCACTTTTGATGATGTGAAAAACAGACGGAGGACTCGGTGGGAGAAAAACAGAGAGGGTCAGGTAATGGTGAGACACAAAACTACAGGACATGAAAGAAAGAAAGAAAGAAACAAACAAACAAAGACAGAAAGAAAGAAAGAAACAAACAAACAAACAAACAAACAAAGACAGACAGAAAGAAAGAAAGAAAGAATGATACTTTATTGATCCCCGTAAGGAAATTAATCCTCTGTATGTTGTTAATGCAAACACACACACACACAACAGTGCCCGGGGACCAACTCTAGATCTTCCACCTTTGCCTTGGTCAGGGGCAACAGCAGGAGTGATTAACCTAACGTACATGCTTTTGTGGGTGGGGGAAACCGGAAACCCACGCTGACACGGGGAGAACATGGAAACTTCACACAGAAAGGTGTGGAGGTCGACCCCGAGATTCAAACCCAAGACCTTCTGGCTAGCAACTGTGCTAACCACTATGCCACCATGCTGCTGCTGGTGATGTTGTAGAGTGCAGTGGTGGAGAGAAAATGAGTTGGTGAGGCAAGAAAGGGCAAAGGAGGCATCCTCCTCTCCATGTCTACTGGGAGCACCTCAAGTTTGCCCCTCAGACTCAGCAGAGGAACATAAACAAGTATGTGATATTCCCTCTGGTTATATCTCCTGACCTGACAATCACCCCCGCAGCCAGGGCAGCGTTCCCCTCTACAAATCATCATCCAGATCCCCCACAAACACCAAAAAAAAACCTCTCTTAACGTGATCATTTAAGGCCACGGAAACATTTCTGAGAATGTTCATCTCACTGGAGTGCTACCACATGTTTTCCCACATAAGAAGATAATAATAATATAGTCCGTTTAGAGAGTGGGCAGCAGGTCTGAGCCTGTAGCTAAGCCCAACGGGAAACCACCTCTCGCATACCACACAAATACTTCCTATTTTTGTCTAATTAAAGGATTGTTGCCCTAAAATGGAAACGGCTTCCATGGCAGGCCCTTGTTGTTTGACCGGGAGTTCTTCAGCTTTTGTGTTAGCTGCAATTCACATCATGCTTGAGAAGTGAAGCAGGAAATGTTTCAATGTCTAAAACTACTGCCAGCTAAATAGTAAATCACTCTCCTGATGTGGCTCATACAGAGAATGACTCCCTGGAATACTCACAGTGCCCCAGCAGAACTTGGATTGTTGCACTAGGAAACACCAACAGGGTACAACAAATGAAACCTCCTTCCTTCATCGATCCTTCCATCCATCCATCCATCAATTCTCCACCATTGGTCAAATAGGTTGAAAACCTCTGGTTTACTGTATTCTGGGACTGTCCTGTGGTCTCCCCTTTGATGGATCATCGCCTCCCCATCCTGTCAAAACAAAGGACCAACAATTCTACTTCAGGAAACACATCTCAGCTGTTTGTATCTGCAGTCGAGTTCTTTTGGTTGCTGTCCACAGCTACACCGAGGAATGACTGTGAACCTCATAGGCATCACACAGCAGCACAACCTACAGAAAGTTAAAAGCACAGCAACATTAACTGTGAAAGACAAGGCTAATTACCATAGCTATAGACCAGAATCTTCTTAATAGAAGACCATCTCACAATGAGCCGTAGAGATTGTAGTAAATATTACACAGTGTAATCAAGTTTAATTTTGTTTTCTTTTAATGTGGAACACACCACTGGTTACCGCCAGAACAGGCGTAGGCCTACCAATTACCCCACATGCTACATGTTATGCCACTGTTCTGCAGTATGCTGCCATCTGCTGGATGATCGGATTAACTTCGTTAAGGCTTTTGTCTAAGGGTGATTTTTTTTGGCATTTCTCCTTTAATATGATAGGTTCAGTGAAGAGATAGACAGGGAGGACAGGGGGTACAGAAGGGATGACATGCAGCAAAGGGCACAGGCTGGAATCACAATCACATGAGTTGCTGTAGCTTCAGTGGCCCTAATGCGCTGCGAACAAAATGTGGATGTAATGAGTAAGATTGCCTTGGATACAAACAGCACTGGCATGTCTGGTTACGTGTATTGGTCACAGATAGTGATAGTGATCAGCACTGATGTCCGTGGTTTGTCAGCATCACAGACATTCCATAGCAGCATCTTCTCATGTTTACTCCTCTGGGAAAGGGAGTGGATCATGATGGGGTCTACAGACTTATAGATAAATGAAGATAACTTTAATCTCCCACTAATGAGAGCTTCCCTTCCCCTCCCACCTCCTCGTGTGTCTTCCTGTCTAGACTTGAGTAGTACATATTTGCCCTATGTGTCTCCCCAGGGAGAACATTCAAGGCAGCTTTCTCACACATCATGAAGCTCCAGGTCACAGTTTGTATGTTTACATGCACATTAAAACTTAATTAACTGTAAGGTCAAGGTACGGTTCAATGATTCAGGCAAAAATTTTGACAAACGTGGATCAATTGAAGTAAACTTCTTGATAGCCTAATCTCAGGGGTGTTTACGTTTGGGGCCCTGGCTGTTGCCCACTGTGTCTCCAGCAAGCTCGCTCTCCTGCCCGACTCTTTATCTCCCTGGCCACTTGAGTCTGGGAAGTGGGAACTGCCATGCAGCGCCTGGTCTTCACAATCACTGGAGCTCCTCCAACATTCCCCCAGTGGCAACTCAAACAATCCTGGTGACTGACTGTGACTCAGCCATTCCTCCGGTGTCTGCCCGCCTAGTTTCCTCCAGTTGGTACTTAACACTGAGGGCCATATTTACTAAGGACATTTTTTTCATGTGTTAATGAGTGCAACAGCACTTTGCTGTATTTAGTACGGTGTGAACCATCAGCAGATTTGACCATGAAAATCAGAATTTAGGATTTAATCCTAGAATCTAAAGATAACATTATACTATGACTTAATTAGAGGAGATCATCATCATATATAACAATATCAGATGAGGTTATTCCATTGAGTCCATTGCTAAATGTGAAAAAAAAAAAACTGTGGGCATTGAGCTACATTTTTATAATTCTAATTCTAATTCTAATAATCTACTACAAACTGAAAAGAGTAGTTAAACAGTCAATCATAATCTACGGTTTTATTTACTTGTCATGTTCTATTTGAATATCTGTCATTTTGTCGTATAAAGCTTTCTGTTGACCATAAATTATATGCTTCTTTTGTGGTTGGGATTATTTTTCTTATTGTTGTATTTAACGGATAGAAATAATATGTTAGATGATATTCGTTCTGATACTGAGGCCAAAGTTCTCGTGTTAAAATCAGAGAGGGTGAAAATGCTCTATGGAAAAACATCACATAATAATGACAAGATAAAAATAAAATGGAAAAAAAAAGACAAAAGAGGAAACACAAACATCGGAAGGATTATTGGCAATAAATCAAAAATAAAATAAAGTTGAGATTTTTTGAAAAATAATCCTATAATCTACAACAGTAACAAACTTTATTACGCTATTAATATTATTCTGGATATTGACTATTAGTTTATACAGATTTCCCCAGAATGCACTCTGATATATTGGGCATCTTTGGTAAATTTGAGATATTCGCTAGAATTTAAACAAAATAGTTCTATGATACAATGGACATTTTATTATTGTTTACAAAAATTGTGTTTCTATAAACTTTCACCAGTTATCGTGGTTATATCTCTTATTCGAAAAAAACCCCAACATTATAATGTTTATAAAAATCCTATATGAAGTTATTAATTATCATTCTGATGATTTTATTATTTCATTATTATTATTGTTATGTTATTCAGACTGTGGATGATTCTTGACATCTTGGCAGAAATACTTGTAAAAACATACTGAGAGGTCACTGCCCTGTGGGATTTTTTTTTTTTGGCCTTCTAGACGGGCCTGTGGGCAAACTATGATAAAGTGGCTGTGGCCATGTATTTTTGTAAGTTATCAGACACTTGACAGGAAGTGCGAGACGGCCATAAACAGGAAAGAGCGGAATGTACTTCCTGTTAGCCACTGGTGTTCGTACCATCATGGCCGACGTACTAAAACGCCAGCACACACAAATGCACACTAATGTTTTTCTACTGCAATCAGGGAGATGCGGACTGCCAGGAAAGAGAAACAGTAGATAACATTGAGACAGTGTCCCCAATGTAGTTCTTCGGCCAAATCACTTGTAAAACTCAGCAATTGACTTATACCTCAGTAAATGTGGCAGTAATGGCTCACATGGTACACTGTGTGTATTCATGCAGATATTGAGAGTGTGAAGTGAAGGGAGTCGTGCGTTCCTGGTCACACTCCGCAGCGTCTGGGTCTATGAAATTAACATTGACTGTCCTTGAGGGCTTCCTGATTGAATCACATAGACTCAGTGACGTCACATTTTGGATTAGAGAGCGAGAGAGATCTGGGGGGATGAGTCACTGCCTCATTGATGACTGTCTCCAGTGAGTGGTCAGATAATTCAGGTACAAAACGACACACGGGCACAGCACGACCGCCTAATGGCACTCAAATAAAATGACTTATTGGGGACTTGCAAAATACACCTTTTAGGAAGATTAAAGAGTACTGAAGCACTACCGCCCCTCCACCTCCCTGTGAGGCCGGTGCTAAACAATGATGAATACTCTATGGTACAGAGCATTTAAATACCCAATATCTGTCACCATCAGTTATTATTCTGACTACCGAAAGGGTCACACTGAGCTAATACACACCTGATCCACCTGAAAATCAGTCAGAAATGGATACATGCAGGGGTTCATTCACATACATGAATGGAAAGAAAAAGTTAAGCTGAATCTTAACACTTACTACTATTAACACCACAATGTTGATCATCGAATACCACCAACTTTAAATCAGAAATTGATTGATCACTGCTTATTCATGTTTCAGCATTACTTTGTTGACAGCATAAGGGAGCGGAGACCCACTCATGCTGACAGTGTTCACAGCCCCTTACTTTTCCCCACACTTTGTGATGTTTAACTTATTCTAAATTATCATCATCAATCTGCATACAATATCAAATAAGCAAAAACTGAATTTTAGAATGTTTTGCAAATTTCACATCATTCATTTTGCCTTTATTTTTTTTTACAAAAAATACAAAATTCCTAAAGATTTCTTAATTGTCACAAGGTATTGGATAGATACTGTAGATAACATAAAATGTGGAAAAAGTGAAGGGGTGTAAATACTTCTGCACTGTTCGCTCCTGTTAGTTCAGTGATCTTTAATTGAAGTTTGAAAGTTCCATTGAAGTGTATGTTAACTATTTTTCCTCATGTAAGATATGGTCAGTGTTTTTAAAACTTGGAGAGTTGACTGAGATTACAATTTTAAGTGAAGTGTTTTCCTGTATCAAAGTGCTTTATCAAAAATGAACACAAACTTTACATTCAACAGAAATATATTTATTCCAAAGAAAACATTTAAAGTTCAGAGTTTTGTCTTGAATACTGAAGTCTGAGATGATGACTAACTCATCCACTCAGGCACAAGTGCAACTCTGTTTGACATTGAGACAATACAATAAAGCTGTGATCAAATGTTATATTAACGATGACTGATGGATACTATTTTCTGTACTTCTTAAGTGTGTAACGAGTGAAAAGTGAACTAGGAATGCTGTTGGCTGCTCAGTCACTATATCAAAAAGGTTTAAATGTTATTGTGGTTATAAATCTTCTGAGGTCACCCATATTAATCAATACAATATCATCAAGTGATCAACGTCTGGTCATAATATGCTCACTTGAGTCTGTCAGTGAGAGCTTTGGTGAGTGGGTGGAGATGAGATCCCTCTTCAAACAAGGGCATACAGCTCCCTCTAATGCTGAAAAAGAGTAATGACTGCCGCAATATGGACTGGCACACAGTATTATTCACACAAGGCAGTATAATGATCTGAACCATTACTCAGCCAGTTTGACAACACTATGTGTAACCACACCATTCTACACAAAAAGCAAACATTCTCATCAAGGCCTACATCACAAAATGTGGAAGTGAAGATACATTTTATGGAAAGCACCCACAGGGACACATCACACAAAGTGTTTAATTGGCCATGGATGTTCCTTGACACCAAGAGACAAAATCCCTGAACTTTCATAATTCAAATGTGCATGAAATCACATCGTGACACCTGAGGAGAGCCTCTTTTTGCACACCAAAGGGAGTGCGCAGGTCTGACACCTGAAATTTCAGCATGTCAATGTCTGATGCTCCAAACGTGGCCTCCACCTTCACCTTCTCGTGCATGAAGAACTGAACCTTCTTGTTGGTCATGGAGAGGAGACACCTGAGGAAGCTCTCCCTCAGGGCAGACCGCACACGCTGTTCTATTTGCAACTGCACGGGGTCTTCCTGCGAAGCAGCTGAAGTGGAGATCGAAGTGCGACACATAGCGATGTAACGGGGTGACGTGGGGTCAAATCCACGGCTGTTGTGATCCGGTCCTTTTGGCAGCCGAAGCACAGACATGGGTGTTGCCATGTTGATTCTTGCTACATATATGAAACAGGAAAACACAGAAAATTTTCCATTAATGGAGGCAGCACAGGTCGTTCATGTTTCTAATCAGGATGCCTTACCAAGACTAAACAAAAAGAAATCTAGCCACTCCACTCACAGGCTGTTCCAAATGATACTCTCTAATGACTAAATTCCTTAATTGTAACGTCCCCAACTACAGCTCCTACTGCACACCTGGCCAGTCAGAGGACAGGCAATTTCTATTTGAAGGCGTCATTCTTTACATGTCACATTTTTTGGGATGATGAACCATTTGTCATTAAACACATTTTAATTGACTCAACTCAATCACCGACTCAAATATGGTGTATACTGCCAGGCTGTTGGGCAGACTCCCACTCCATCTCACTACATTCTGGTTTTTGCACGTCATATTCAGATATTTCTTTTGATAGTTCCTCATATTTATTAGTAGAATTATGAATACACGTTATCCTGGAAATGTCCAAAATTTTGAGCAATAGATCTGGGGTTGGTCCCCAAGTGCTTGCACTACGCCTGTTCACTGCTCCTAGTATTAGGAAATGACATGGACATTTTCACTGCAGAGGACAAACTTCACGGTACATATAACCAGCACAGTGATTGATTTTACATTAAAATATGAGCAGATTTCACCAGTATACTTCAAAGTATCAAAAAACAGAAGTACTAATATCTATTTAAAAAACTATACGGAATTGCAGGCCCTATTGAACCAATTTTAAAGTAGCTAAAAGCCCTG
This sequence comes from Brotula barbata, assembly GCA_900303265.1. NCBI lineage: Eukaryota > Metazoa > Chordata > Actinopteri > Ophidiiformes > Ophidiidae > Brotula > Brotula barbata. The sequence continues at coordinate 76,819 of OMNV01000583.1, forward strand.
TATTTGACTTTCGTAAAAAAATAAAACAAAAAAAGCCTTTTCGTTTTCACAGATGAGCGGCTATGTTTTGTGGTTCGTTGATAGTTTCCTGTTTTGAAGCATTATCAGTTAACAGGGACACTCGTGAATCCACATCACTGAAAAGCTCTACAACTTCTTAGCCCTAAATTAGCTTAAGCTTACCGCCGCTAAGGTAACCCGGATACAAAACGTGTGGATTGAACACGACTTCAAATGATTTGACGTTTTGTTTTTACAACGTCAACGCTGTAATTTGTGACGGCTGCTGTAAACGCAACTTTGCAGCAGCAGATTAACTTGCTCTAGTTTATTTCCGCACTTACCAACTCAGTCATGAACAGGAAGTCCGCGTCTCCTCGATGCTGGCGATAGAAAGCAACTTGAACATGCATTACCGCCACCTGCTGGTCCATGGCGTGTACTACATCTTCTTTGCTTTCTTGCCTGCCGGCACATATTATAGACACGGGAGAGCGGTAGTGTAGAAAGTATGAGGAGATGCTTGGTCTGTGTGAAAGTTATGTTTGTACTGGATAGAATATGAGTGGTTTGTAAAGATAAAAAAGGTAAAAATGTAATAATCTGTGGTATGCTGGCATTTTTGCTGTTGTTGACTGGTGACATGAGGTGTTCTTTAACAGTCCACTGGAAGACCGCTGTTCTTTTGGGCTGAAAAGGGAGAGAGTAATGGATAGTAAATGGTCTGCATTTATATAGCGCTCTTATCCAAAGCACTGTACAATGTTTGCCTTTCATTCACCCATTCATACACTCATTCACACACCAACTGCCGAGGCAACCATGCAAGGCCCACTAGCTAGTTGGGAGAAATTCAGGGATTCAGGGACCTTCGACATGGACGAGCGGGGGGATTGAACCTGCAACCTTTTGATCACTAGGCAACCACCTGACCACCTAAGCCACGCCGCCCCAGGAGTGAACAAAGAGAGAAGATATGGCTACAATTGGCACGCTTGCAGCATTTGATTCAAAGGAACAAATGTGGGATGAGTACTGTGAAATCATTGTGCAATTTTTTTGAGGCCAATATAATTGAAGACGGAGATTGGCACAGAGCTGTACTCATTAGTGTTGTCAGAGCACCCACATACCGTTTGATGCATAAACGTCTCCGCCCAGCCCATAAGCCGAAGGGCAAAACCTACTTGACAAAACCTACCTACAAAACCTGCTGAAAAACCACCCAACTACGGTAACACGTTACAGCAGATGCACAGAGATTTGATGGCTCCTTGCAGAAGCCGATTTGACTTTCGAGAAAGCATTGTCAATTGCCGTAGCAGCGGAGACTGTAAACAAAAATGCCCAGGATCTGCAAAATCCCATCGTAGCAGTCAAGTGCTTTAATGTAAACAAAGGCTCACAAGAGGCTCAGGAGTTCAAGGGAGCTATGAAGGAGTGCTACCGTTGCAAAGAAGAACCTATGTTACCATTTAACGAGAGCACAAATGCCAGGATACCACATAATCTATAGCCACATGTCTTAAGAGCACTGGTTCATAAAAACAACTGAAAAACTAGCCATTCGTTTTAATTAAATTATCATGTTATTTGTGTCAGCATTACCCCACATAGTGGTAGCTACATGATTGCTAGCCTTAGCTATAGTATTAGCTAGCCCAACCCATTTGAAACAATGAACCTACTGTAACTATGTATCAAAAATGGCAAGATGACTAGTGATATATGTAGCAGAAAAAGTTAAATGTAACAATGTATAACAAAAATGGATAAAAAGCTGTTTCCTGTCTGAAATTTTATGAAGACCCTGCCACCAAAACCCATATGTAGTTCACATTCTTTTATTTGATTTTAGACTAAAACATCGTATTGTCTTCTGTTATAAAAATGTGTCTAAAACTGTCATCGAGCTGTCTTTATCCTAATACTTATCTACAAGCCGTGAATGCAGTCTTTCACATTCTGACACACCAGTGAACAATAGTGTGTTTGTTGGCGTAAATGTGTCCTCATAGTTGAACCGTCACGAATTACACGTGCAGCCTAAGCGGATCTTCACACTTTCACTCGCAGTACTGGTTTCCGTCATTTGGCCTGGGGCGAGGGTCTTACAAAACCCCAGATATACGTGCGTGAACAGAGATGGAAGGATGTGGAGATTTCCATCTCCACCGGTTAGGATCTTGCACCATTTCCCTAAGGTTGTAATGTTTGTGTTTTGCCAAGTTTTTTTGTTGCTGTTTGTGCACCGGAATTACTTGACTCACCATACTTGCTGGCAATATTGTCTGCATGTGCTTCAAACACGGCAATTAAACCACATGCAAACAAACAGCTCATTTAACGTTTAAGTGTTCTATGATCTTTAACCACAAAGATATAGATTATTGTCAGTGTATGTTACTGTTTGGAATCCAGGGGTAGGGGATAAAAAAATTGTCTGCTTTTAAAATCAAACCTTAGTTACTTTATTTAAGTTAGACACACAACTCATACCTGCTGCTCATTTTAGTTCTTTTACCATGCGTAGCTGTAGTGAACCCACCTCTTAAAATGTTGGGTTGACGCATTAAAAATGTTATACAATTTATTATACACTATATCCCTCTATTTTGATGAGAAAAATAGTCCAGTTGTCCTTCTCCCTGATCTGACCTCTTCCAGCACTTCCTGCTAGATCCAAAGACTTTCCCATACCACATGGGATGTACAGTCCTTCCAGCATATACTGGGTTTGCTCCTCAATCTCCACCCTGTTAAAGATGTCTAGTACACCTCCTCCTGGGGGCATCTAGTTAAAGATCCGAACGTCTTAAAAAAAAAGAAAGAAAAAGAAAAAAAAAGTTGTACATCCAGTCATGCGGTGCCCTGTGTTCCTTCTTCTTCTCCTTCTTTTCCCCTTTAGTGAAAACTGTGGGAGTGACTTATTTCACATTAGTTGCATCAGTCTAATCATATCAGGCTCATCACATCTCAATCCAACAAAGGCAGAAGGCCTGAACTGATCCTCATGGATGGGAAAATGTTTGTGATCTTGGTACTCGGTATGGAATCTCCTGAGGAAATTGACTTATTTTTCATTTGAAAGTGACACTTTGTATCAATAATCTGCTCCTATTATTTCAGGGTGGCTCATTTATGGATTCCCCAATAATTACGGTAAGTGCAAAATAATTCAGAAGATATGAAATGTGGGATAGCTCAATGTTCTACCAATGCTGACTTGTTAACCAGATTAGAGGAGTTGATTGATAAATTATGAACTGTCATGAGATAGTCTGTAAGGGATATAATAATACTTACTTACTCTAACTTTCAAAATTAGATCACATTTTATAAAAGGCTAATATAAACCTTCCAATTGTAAGCATCCTTCAAATGATGATCATAAAGAAACTGCAATGTGGTTTACAGTCACGGTGGAGCATCAATGCAGGGTTTGATGCCACGTTGAAAAATTGGCACTGGAGGTTAAGTTGCAGCATGACCACTTGATCAGAACACCAACATCCTATCTGCTTTTGAGCATCAGCATTGATGCATTCAGTAGTTCCTTCCTTTGTTTCTAAATCTAGACAATGGGTCCCTATTATTGTAATTTATTAGTAAAATATATGAGGATCAAAAATATTTTTCCCACCACTACAAAAATTTTACTTGTCAAAGGAAAAGCAGAGATGTAATTGATAACAATAACAATGGCTCTATTACGTTTAGGTGTGACAGTGAGGCAAAATGTGCAACATCAGGAACCTGGCACAACTAAAAGTGATGTAATAACTAGGAAATTCCTCTGCCCTTTTTGAAACCGCAGTGGATTTACAATAAAGCAGCCCCAACAGGAGCCTATCTTCTTATAATTAATTAATTTCAATTTATTGACATTACTGTAATCATTTACCGTAAAATGTATCAATGGTAAATGCTGTGTTAGGCTGCCAATGCAGCCCCCGTGTGATGAGATCATCAATTAGTGGAGCAGAGCCATAAGCCAATCAGAGGCAGCTGTGCTCTTTTCAGCCCAGGGCATGATGAGTCACTTGGTGCTTTTCACAGACCCGTTGCAGCTTAAACCCTGGTGCTAAAGTGCAGTGGGAGAGATTGACTTCTGCTCTCTCAAAAATAACAGTGAAAGCAATCCTCACACAAACCCTCGCTGTTCCAAAACTACTAATTGTAAATATATATATATATATAAAAAAAACAAAAACAACAAAT
>OMNV01000583.1:81313-155294 GCA_900303265.1 Brotula barbata
GGTGAGCATCTCAAGACCTTAAGGAAGACGGAATGTATGTTTCATATTTCTACTCCTAAGGGTTGCGGAGCTACGAGCGTCTAGAAAATGGCTTCCTTCCAGTTTTGATGAGAAATTCAGAGCATTTTAACATGGGAGTCAATGGGAGCTTCGGCAGGCGCACCACGCGCTTTCCTCCCAAACGATGAATCGGATCAAAGTGAGAGTAATCTTGGGTGAAAGCCAACCAAAATTCCTACGTTTTGCTATATGTTTTAATTCGCCTGGGTGGAAAAATGGCAAAGTTACGATAGTTTGTTTGCGGACTATGGACTGGAACCTGAGCCTTGTGGTGCTTATTGTCGTTATATTTACTGCATAGATCTTCACGTCTGCTAAATGCGAATTGTAATTGTAATTGTAATTGTAAGTTACAGCGGGGTGACATCACCCGATCTAGTCATTGCAATACACACTCATTGATAAGTTGAAAAGGGTCTAAAATGAGCATAAAACTTACACGGTCAGAGCTTGAGAACCCCAGCTGGCAGGAAAATGCCCTTTGGACCTAAAAGAGCGCCAAGTCTTGTGACCCATTCAAACTTTTGACCACGTTTCAGTTATGTGCACGGTTTGGAGTGTTGAAAATGTGTTATTACCTTTTGAAAATTTTAAATACATTCATTCTCTGTCATATTTGTTGTTTGTCATGAAAATTTATGCTGCAGATTCAGCTTTTCACATGCTGAAGAAAACAAATTTCCTTTTGTTTGCAGGCTCTCAGTGTGGAGTTCATGCCCTGTTATGTCTCATATCGTAAGTGTTCCTATGTGTTGACTCACCAGGCAGTAAATCTGCAAATATCCAACAGGTCATGAACTAAGGCGATGAGGGAGCATGTTGTCAGGTCATAAGCCTTGGATGTACAAGTTGTTTTTCAAGAGGACAACAGGATGATGCAACTGTGATACATCCTGAGTTGTGCACCTCACCGTCATTTGGTGTTTCTTATCACAAGACACCCTCCGTCACAGGCTGATCAGACCTGGATGTGTGTTACGTTGTTGTGCTTGCTTAATTTTTCCATCACAGTAAATGTATGATATTGTCCACTGTTCTGTCTATAATAATTTTCATTGCCTCAGTTTTGTTTTTGTTTTTTTAATTTAGTTTTATACATTTACTGTATTTTTGGTGTTTTTGTTGCTTTGTGCCAGTTGGCTTGGGTCCAGGTGGAATTGGTAAAGTAAATGAGACAAATATGTAAATATAAAGATAAATATAATAAACATGAAATCACTGTATTTTGACACCAGTTACTCCAGATGTTATGTTGAATTTTATCTTTGTCTTTCAGAGATAACAATGTAGTATATGACAACCAGGAGTTTGTGCGCTGTGAGAATTCCATTCATCGTGGGGCAGGGCTCTCGTGTTGTGGAAAGCATGCTTTCCATCCTGGAAATGCCACTTGTTGCAATGGAGGGAACATAACAGGTAAGTCTCAAAGAGCTTGTCTTAAGGCCATATCTTGACACCACATTACTTGTGGACTAATGTATTCAAACAATTAAACAAAACTGAAGCGCAAACCAAATTGCTCACAAAAATCACCCTGATTGTAAACTATGTAAGACATCTAACTACCTAAACTCAACGCTAGTCACATCTGATATGTGGCCACCCTTAGAAGGATTAGTACATTATTTTATTAACAAAAATTTCTATGAGAGTCTTTTCAACACCAATAATATGATGAAAGTAGACAATGAAGAGACCAAGTAACCTCCTATATTTTTGGAATTCCTCAGGACAAATTAAGGTTTCTCTACTGCTGTTTTTGTATTAATGGTCATCTTCCTTTTTATTTGTTAGCATTAGTATGCCAGCTTGTTGTTTCGCCGTGGGCCATTGTTTAACGTAGGCTGGGGTTATAGTGCTAGTGCTAACACTAATTCCTAGCCTACTAGGATGTCTCGATAATCTGTCCAAACTGGCAAGATATAGACACACAGCCATATTCATACACGTATTAATATTTTAACGTACACATATTACACTCAATAGTAGGAGCCTGGCCTAGTTCCACGTTGCCTTTAAAGAGAGCTCATGAAGTTTGTTTACAAAAACATTGTGACAAACACAGATTTGCCCTGTCTTTCTCTCTTCAACTGGCCCTCGTTAATCAATCTTTGCATATTTCACGTGGTCATGTGGCGTCCTGTGTTCCCACTCATTCTCCTTCTTTTTCCCCTGTTAAACAAAAACTCTGGGAGTGGCTAATTTCACATCAGTTGCTACACTTTACAGCTCGATCCAACACTGTGGCATGTTGTTGAATCACGACTAAAGCCAAACTGACTGATGATTTGTATAAAGAAATCCCCAAAAACTAAAGGGCAGAGCATTCCAGAGCAGGGAGCAGGTCAATGGTCAATAATCAACAGCAAGTCTTTGTAAGACATTTTATTTAATTGATTTACATAATGGAGTTCACACCGTGTTGTTGCAGACATACACACATGGAACAAGGCAAGGAAATAACGGTTTGCATAACATGTATCCTTAAATGTAAACGACGTCATGTAACAAAACTTTTCAAGATGTCTAATTTCACTATGCTCTTTTGTCATAGATGTTTCCAGAAACATAACATAAGCATAACAGAGGAATTATTTTGTTGATGAGGGTGTTTAATGTGAGTATGATTGGTTTCTGCCATTTCAGAGGGACTAAGCCAAAAGGTGTCCGCATGCTGTGGATTAAAAGCCTACGATCCACTCAACGAAATCTGCTGCAGTGGGTCCACCATCCTGATTAAAACTGGGCCAAAGGCTAGCTGTTGTGGAAAAGGTCAGTGGAGCTAGACACTATTGATGAATATAATACAAAAGGTACAACTGAGGATAGGACAAGAAACTACGTTATGTCTTATTTTCATCGGGGACATACATATTAATCACACATACACACAGAACAGTGGGTTAAAAACAACAAAAATATAAAAGAATATTATTACACTTTACATTTTAATCAAAGTCATTAGGACGTATTTATGGAGATGAATGGTTTTAGTTTGACCTATACATCCCATACAGAGAGTCACTTAATGCAGATGATAGATTTTTATTCTCTTCTCTTTTGAGACTGCGACTGCTTTATTGCCTGACCTTCTCACAGCTCAGCAAAGGTGCATTCTGGAGCTCTAAACTGATCGCTCTTTGCTCTGCGATGCTCACGCTCACGCTATTTCTGCTTTGAGGATAGACAAGACCTATGGAAGTAACAACGGGTGAGGAGACAACCTATTATCTGACAGACATGTCCTTCTCTGGAAATCTTTTTGCGATTGGATTTGACATAGTGGATTGCACTGACGTCAGCAATAAGACTTAAATCAAAAATGCAAATGCAGGTGGGACCTTAGCGTCAAGGGAGCTACGAGTCTTAGATCGGAAATCATCGGATGAGAAGCATTGATGATTACATAGATATGTATTGCACATACTGTATATTAGGTTATCCTGAGGTCATTATTCTTGAGTGGGAGGAATACAATATTTTGTCTTTTTGTCTTTCACAGACGTTTATGATGAGGAAACACAGTTATGTTCAAAGTTGGAAATCCAACAAAAGAATTCCTCAAAACACCGTCTCTGTGCGAACAGACAGTACAACATCGAGACTGAGTGCTGCTGCTATGAAAACGGCATTCAAATTGTGGAACCGCTCAGTTCACAATGTTGTTCGAAACCCCTGATGACTGGTCAGCCTTTACCTTCCTCTCACACTTACATGCAAATATTTCATATGTTCTAGATAACAGTCTGTTTTTCATCCAAATCCAAACACACTCACATTGTCATGTTCTTTATGTCCACAGTTGCAGCGGAGGTGAGACTTGAACTCTTTTCTTCAGTTATGTCATTAAATGCGTGTGCTTGTAAACCATATGAATATGTTTGGTTATGCTGGAGGACAGTACTCTATGCGAGAATGCTCATAATGTTTTTTGAGGTTGTGAGTTACTTTTGTTTTGTCATAATTTCTGAATAATTGTCACTCTGACAGAAAAGGTGAACTTGTGGCTGTCTTTTTCAAATGGTATCTAAATATTTCCTTTTGCGTTTTTTTTTAAGGCACCACAACCTAACCCCAACTGGTGAGTGAGGCACACTGGGAATGCTCCGAAAAATTGCTTAATAATCATACTTTGTGGTTTTGGAGATGTAATTAATCACTTTTTTGTTCAATACTTCTTTACAGTATAGGCCTGACTCAAAAGCTCTGTGGGTCGACAAGTTATGACCCGCAGACAAAACGCTGCTGTCTGAAAATACAGGAACCCTTAGATAAGTCATCAGGTATGAACACCTTGTGGGAAACATATTGCTTCAGACTCAAAAACAGGAATATGATACATATGAATTACTATCACTTATGTGTCTCAGATACACACTCCCATGTGTTATAAAATAAGATAATAATAAGTAACTCTCTTCACCCCTGTCAGTTTACAGAGGAGAATAAAATATAAAATTCGTAAACTATCTTAACACAGATTCTAGACCCACATTTAAATGAATTATCAACATAATAATAACCAGTGAGTCACAGTACTTATTGTGAGTCGTCAGGAGCACGAGCCTCATCTTTTGCAAGAGCACTGAATTCCATAAATGTTTATTCCACACCACCATGTCTGACCTCTTTCCTGCCTCCACTGTTTTTTGCACCACTTGCAGACATGTTTACATATTTTTCTACTGAAAATCTTGTCTCTCTCATGTGCCAAACTGTTGGTTGTGGTTAGAGTCATAACCAACACAACACAAGGCAACAAGATTTATATTGTATTAATTTACAACACTTAAAGAAAGACGTATTGTTGCTTTAACGTACATATAGATTAGATAACACCATCTGATGCAGGGACTTTAATTCACATCAGGCAGCAATGTGCGCTAAGACAGGAGAGCCTGTCCTTGGTCATACCGCGAATGTACACTAATGTCCATCAGAGGGCAGCATCTCAAAGAACAAAGCTGAAATAGACAGCCTTGAACGGAAACTTATCATCATCATAATAATAATGTGAACATTATCTACACATCCCCTTTAGATCTAAGTATGATACTTAACAATATTTACGAGAACACTTTACTGTGTAGTGTCGACTATGTATTAGTCTTAACATTTTTAACACACTCTGTTATCCATCTGTTTAGGTGGCTATGCTGCTGATCCCAAACTCTTTGACCCAAAGACCCACATTTGCTGTGCTGGCTCTCTGTATAAGTTGGGGCCATGGATTGATCAAGTAATGTACCGCCGACCTCTTTGTGGCAGTAATTACGATAAGTTTACAGAGTTCGTGTTTTGGTGTGGATAACTAAAGGAAGCTGGAAGCTGAAAGGAGGGGACAAAAGATAACAGCTCATTTGTTGATTCACTGCTCACATTCCTGGTTGCAACAGCTACCTTCAATTTGGGTGTGTTCCCACAGACACAACTGGTTGTGAGGGAACGTTATTTTATTATTATTATTATTATTAGTAGTAGTAGTAGTAGTAGTAGTAGTAGTAGTTGCAGTAGAGTAGTAGTAGTAGTAGTAGTAGTATTGCTGTTATTGTTACAATTAATGGTGGTGACATCAGCATGTTAATAAAATAATCATGGTAATAATTGTTACTATTGTAATTATGCTTTCAAATGTAAACACAATTTAAATGACTTATTTCAGCAGATACTGTGGCTAATTAAAATGAATACACTGAAAATATTATTTGACAGCAATGCCAAGTTCCCACACAGTTATTTCATGTGCTACATCTTACAGTTACACGTAATGTATCCGAGTTGTTAACGTCAAGAAAAAAACTGCACTGTGTTGACGTTGTTTTTAAATCTGAGCTCGACGCTCCACCCAAACTCAGCGCTCGCTTACATTACTTTGTGAGAGATGTCAGTGTTTGCTCGACGTTGATGTGAATCTCTGGATGTACATGCATGTCTGTGTATGTGCAATGTACAGATGGCTTCTTGATTGGATTTACTCTGATTCTTCCAGTGCTGTGGAGAGAGACCGTACGGTTTGGCCCAGCGAGGATTTCTCTGCTGTAAAAACATCTTGTACACAAATATCAAAGACGGAGCGAAGTGCTCAGACACTGGCATTCCTTACAACCCAGCTGAGTTAACTATATGCCACTCTTCGATTTATGGAACAGCTGGAGCCCACTGCTGTGGAAAAGAACTCTATGAACCTCGTACTGATATTTGCTGCAATGGACGTAGGTATGTATTTAATGTGAATGTGCTTGCTTTTTTTGTGAAGATACAGATGTAAATGGGAAAATCATTTTCTTTTTGTTGTTCTGTTCTGACTAAAATGTCTGGTATGTACTGTCTGGTGTCGGGGCGTAGGCTGAAATCCTAGTGTGACAGAAAACTGCGTGGGCATAACTAACCCTAGCCACAATCCTCCCTATAAGGTGACGAAACACCCATGTTAACTATAATAGGACATTCCAACTACTTGCCTGAATGCACGTAAGTTTAACAAAACAAGCCACAGCATGGGTAACGTCACAGGCACCAAGAGGAACATTAACAGCGTCACACAGAGACCACTTTCTCATGACCACACAGCTGGCAGACGCAACAGCGTCAGTATTTACCGGAACAAATGTAGTCTTTGACAGTTTCTATTTTGTTTTGTTTTTGGCGATTGCCATCATTTCATATTAGTTTTAGCTTTTATACACAACTTTCCCATCAACTTATTTATTTTGTTTTTTAAAATGTTCACACTTTTACGGCCAGTCAGTTGTGTGGCCCTCAGTTCAATGTTGATCCATTAAACGATTCATTACACAGCAACTGATAAATTATTCATTAGTGAAATCTGAATTGAGGACTCAGACTCTTCCAAAAGTTTTTTGTTTTTTTGTCTTTTGTGTTTCTTCCCCTAGCCAAGGAGCTTTTCAGGATTCGGATTGACTTTTTGAAAAGTGTGTCTCTAGAAAACATTAAGCTGCTCCTGGATGAGCTTTTAGAAGACCAAGTTTTGAATCAGGAGGAGAAAGACTCTGTGCTCGAGGAGAACCCATCCAGAGCAGACAAGGCTCGCTCGCTCATCGACAGGGTAAGGAGAAAGGGAGATGCAGCCAGCGCAAAGATGATTGCTCACCTACAGGAGATCGATCCTGAACTTTTCTCCAAACTGCGTCTGCAGTCTGGCCCTCCTCCTCAGCCACGTGAGCAGACATTACCAGTAAAGCGCGTCGTACAAGTGTGTTAACAGCTGTTTGAGTTCAGTGATTATATGTCTTACTTTTTCCAGTGCCGCAACAGGAACAGGCGTCTGCACTCCAATCCAGCACAGATCATGTCAAGAGGGATAACAGCGTGAGTTCAGTGGCCTGGATTAACATTAACAATCACAACCAACTTTGTTTTTGGTATTTGGCATTGTTTGGAACCACAAAGCTGCATGCAACACGATCCAGGGCACACGCAGAAAATCCTATAAATATCAGTGTATATTAGGACATAAATTCAGGTACAGATTTGTTAACAGTCGCCCCAGAAAGTGTTTACATGTGAACATCACTCTAAAATGTTTAATTTTATGGGTTGCTATCCCCTGGGTGCCATCTCACTTTAGATTGCAGCTTGCACAACGTTGCTGGACGTATGTTGTGTAGGTATGCAGGCAGTACATTGTAACTAAAAGTACTGTTCAAAGACATTAGGGATATGTTTGTGTTTTATTGTGGCATACATCACCTTTATCTTTGCACTGTTTTAGAAACAGAACCGATGATCTAGAAGGTTCCATTCTATGGGCAGGATCCTGGTGGGAGGATGCCAAACATTTCAAACATGCTCCAACTTTGGAAAAAAAAACAACTCATAATATTAATGTCAGTGAAGTCGTTTGGATGAAATGTTCCCAAAAAATATGTACATATGCTTGCGTATCACTTTTAAGTTGTTTGGAATTTAATCTGTTATCAAGAAATTGAAAATATAAGTTTTTAATTCTATCATTTAATGCATTTTCCCCTCTAGGTTTACCCTTTGAACTTGAATCATCGCCTCGCCCTGATCATCACCAATATAGAATTTGCAAATGTGAGTTTGAACAGGACTGGAGCAGAGAAAGATGAACAGAACATGGAGAAACTGCTCAGCAATCTGGGCTGTCAGGTGGTAAAACACCGTAACCTGACCGGGAAGGTATGACTTAACACCACAACATAGTCTCTCTTTAATTAAGTTGATTCGTGTAGTTGATTAAGTGATCAAATAACTGCTATATTGATTGTTTTCTACAGGAAATTGACAGAGCTATAATTGAGTTCTCCAAAGACCAGAGACTCAAGCAGGCAGACAGTGTGTTTGTGGTTATCATGTCTCACGGGAGAATGGGAGCCGTCTTTGGCGTCGGCTGGGAAATGGAAGCCCCTGATGAATTTCTCGTCGACAATATTTACAAATACCTCGACACCGACAGTTGCCCAGCATTGCTGAACAAACCCAAAGTCATCATCATCCAGGCCTGCAGAGGAGGTGATTCTCTCCTGACCAAGCAAACATCTGCATCCTACAAATGGGTGACAGATTCAAAAGCTTTGTTGTACAATTCATTGTCCTGATTGAAAATCTCTGTAGAACTCTAACAGAGGAATATAACTTACAGAATTTTTCTAAAAGATGTTATTGTAATCTAGATGTGTCACTGAGATGACAAAGTGGTGATAACGGTTGCTGTTATTGGTCAGGTTTAAAGGCTTATTTATGCTTCCTGCGTAGCACCACAAATGTGTATGCATGTGCCTGCTCATCCAGAAAAGAGGAAATGTGCAGGCAGAAGTGAGAGTATTTGTGAGACAGATAGGAAGGACAAAAGTTAAAAGTAAAAGCCGTGATGTCTGCAGCATGTGTGTGATTCCCATTTTGTCCCCATGCTCTGCTGGTGCTCAATATCAAGATAGCATATTTGAATGCAGAGAACTCAACTCAAAGCGAGGAACTGTTGGTTAGAAATCCAGCAGGTTCACTGGGCCGGTCCAACACAACACTACATACCAGAGAAGGTTTTCTCCCCATAATTCTCCCTTTTTCTTTTTGTCACCCATCTGTAACTGCTGGTATCATCACAGCGTACATTATTGTATACTATAGATGCAAAAACGTGATAGACCTATCTTTGTCTCTGGTTCAGAACATACCGGAGCAGTGATCGTTGGTGATGGGCCAGGAGCCATTATGAACATAACCCCAGATTCAGCTCAGGGTCCACAGCCTGCTGGTGAAGACATAGAGGATGATGGATTAAGATATGAACACAAAGAAAAGGACTTTATTTCCTTTTTGTCCTGCACCCCTGGTCAGTGTCTTTGCATTAACTCAAGTTTCTGAGTCAAAAAACAGAAATACTTAATTTAACAAAGTTTGCTAAGAGCTATAAATTCAAATTCAACCACATTTTGTTGATTCTTCAGACACCGTTGCATACAGGCACAGAGACAATGGATCCTTTCTAATCCAGCATATGGTTGATGTATTCAACAATAACTCCCGTGTGGATGACATTGAGGAACTCTTCAGAAAAGTAAGTTTTAAATCATTTTCTTTGTGTGAATAATAGGAAACTGGACAACGTACAAACTTTCACACACCGTTTCCCTCATTTTTTCAGGTCATGCAACGCTTTGAAGAGAACTTTCACCATGTCAGGAAAAGACAAATGCCAACAAAAGACAGATGCACCTTAACCAAACGCTTCTTCCTCTTTCCAGGTCACTGAGATGGCATTCACAATTGTGTAATGCAGATTTCAATCCACATTCTCAGGGCCGTCATTTTATTTCGCTTGCAAGTGTGCTTACTACTTGGTAAATGGAATGGCAATTCATCTTAACCGTTGGACAGTGGTGGCATAAATCCGTACACACTTATCCATCGGTCATCATGGGCACAAACCTTTAAAATGAAATGAGTGTTTAACGTGAAAATCCAATCCCGATAATTTGAAATCCTTTGCAGGGTAAAGACATATCAAATGATGAGAAACTACTTTCATACACTCAATCACCACCTTTACATGAACTTAATACTGTGGTATTTGTCTGCAGAGTAATCAGAAAGCGTACTTCCATTTGGGAGATTTGTTAGTGAAGATTGGTTTGGTTAAGATTGATATTTGCCTGTAATTGCAGTAAATGCTAACATTTTTTTCAGTTCTTATTAGAGTGTTTTTCATATATGTGACTTGTAATCTGAATTTCTGAGGTGCTTGATTTTATACTCTCGAATAAAATGGTGTCACATCTGCTTGCTTTTATAAACTCTTCTGTTGTAGCTAGTAGTGTGTTTACGAAAGTCAAGTGAGGTGTAGAGAATGAAATTTGACTGGGATTTGTTATGTTTAGAACTTAATAAATGAGTTTTACATGAGGCATCCAACCATTGTTCACCTCTTCTCTGGGTCTCCTTGGTCACATTATCCAGCTCTCGTTTGGGTGAATGAGTTGTACATTTAATCCATAATCCTTATGCGTGATTGCGTGTATCATTCAAGTGGCGAGAGGTGTGAAATGTGCACTGTTGTGGTGCTTGAGGACCAGGATAGAAAACCACTGGATACAGCATACCTGACCTAGACTTGACCCTGTTAGACAGATTACAAACATATGGAATCTCTCTGGTGCATTTATGGAAAGCCAAACAAAATGTCAGCATTAAACTTTCAGACAAAACTTTACTTGGAAAAGCATTTCTCAAAGTAAACAAAACAATGACATTACAATACGACACAAAGGCAACAAGTTGAGTAGGCAACATAGCAACATAGTTACAGTCTGTGCATGTCTTCTGTGTTGCCAGAAAACTGAAGCAATCGGTTTAGATCATGCTGCTTATTCAAAAACAAATGAAAAAGTAGCATTAGAGTAGGATATGCTCCGTTTAAAGCTTACAGTCAAATAAACAGAAAACAAGGGGTTGTCCACTTAAAAGACAGGGGCTGGTATGTATAAAGCAACTCAGGGTAACATTTAGAGTTAAATATGCCATCATTTTGTGTCAGGTTGATAAAGAAGTACAGGCCTGACTGTCAAAGTGCTTTTTTTTCGTCAAAGTTTAGAAAACAGTTGTAAGGGCAGAAAAAAAAGCACTATCTCTTTGCCCTCCAAAACCAAAAACAAACTTTTTTTGGTGTGGATTAAGGATTCCTCAGGCAATGGATAAATTCTTTCAATTGTCATGTACACACCTTACTGGGATTGGAATTGGAATAAAGGGAAGCTTATTCAGAGTAACAGACCTAGCATATGTGATTGTGTTTCTTTTCCAGACGTGTAAATCATAACAGAGTAAGACACCTACATAATGCATTTCCTCAATGTGAGGACTTCTCATACTGCAGTTACACTATGTATACCATGTATGATGTAAATATACACGCACATACACGTATACGTACACACTCATAGACTGAACAAAGTAATAAAATTGGGGTCGCATTTTGAGAGAGATACACACACGTGTATATACAGTATATATACTGTACATATGTATGTCTGCGCCAAGCATGAACTCGGCAAGTCAGCACTGGACAAATTAGTTTTAGACATGACTGAAAGTTCTCTTTAACGCCTATAAACACTTAAATATTGGATTTTATTTTTTAAATTCTAGTAAAATGCCCCAAAAGTTTGAAAAATTACTGGGTTGTATTCTGAGGAAATCTTTATAAAATGGTATTAAAATAACAAGTATAAAATAATTAAAGAATAAAAATACCATAGCTTCAAAAATAAGAGCTGTTGAATGATTGAGAATGTTTTAATAATAGATTTTTAATGCATTTTTTATGAGGTTTACTACAATATTAATGGGTTACGAATGCAAAAACACACAGTAGTTTTATCCATATTCCTTTAGTGGTGAACCCACTTGTACTCACAAGTGTACTCAATTACCAATTCATTTACCTGTGTTTATGTCTGACATTTTACCATGAATTTTTTAAACCTCTTATTTCAAAGTTGAGGAATACCCTTACGAACATTTCTGACATGTTTTATACATACCAACCTAGAATTATCAAACCGAAAAGACTAGACTCAAGGCAACTTATTGGATTTGAAGATATTGGCAGTGTTAGAGTTTTCTATCAGTTAAAACTGTACAGAACAAGGACACAGCTGGCAAGTAACAAGCACTCATCCTTTGACTCTTACTCTGCACATTCAAACATGTAGCTCCAAATTAACACCAACTTACAAGCAACCACACATATGCATGTACACACACACTCTCAACACTGTGGCTACAACACGGAATGTTGCACAACTGGTAAGGCCCAATAGAGAAGCATCGCTTTCATTATTTATATGGAAAAGAAGGGAATCATAAGATCACGTATGCAAAACAAGTTTGGCAGTGTGATGAGTTCACCAGGAAAATATAATAAACAACAGTTCTTTCCTGTTTGCTATAGAATACAAAATACAACTTTGCTGTCAAACAAACCATGCAGGGTAAAGGACACCAGGGGGAGAATGTTACATGTAACTTCTTACTGGCAGGAAATGGAAAAGGCAAAGAAAATGAGAACATTTCCACAGATAATGTAGCTCTGAAAACACTGCAGATCAATGGCCTGTACAACAAAAAATGTACATCAAAAAAATGACATTAAAACGTAATAAATGTCATATGTGGAAGTTTGTAATGTATTTGTATAGTTTTACATACAGTATCTTTTAATAACATTATCATTCAATAATTCACTTGTAGAAACATCATATCATTGACGACACTCAACACTCAGATTAACAATTTGCAGCACCGCACATTTACAAAATAGGAACTCATGCGAAAACACATCTGGCCCAGTATACTGTGTGTAAAAATGTATCAGACAGCTTGAGCTGTTGACCTAAACATGTTAGATTGCATTCATGAAAAGAGGAAATCAGTATTTATTTCGTTTTCGCTATTTTTAAGATCACTGGGTGTGTCCGTGTGTGTGAGTGTGTGTGCATGAGCATTGTTAGGTCTCAGGCCAGTGTCCCTCCAACAACAGAAGCAATCACAATTCCCAGCACCACACAGCATATAATAATCATAATTTTCTTCTGCAGTAAAAAGAGTAGAACAAGAGTCATCCATGGCAGCAAAAGGAGAAAAAGAAGAAAACATGTTAGAAAAAAATATTCATACACCTAAAAGATTATAGTGCCGTACAATGAGAACAAAATCTAGATCAAAGAGAATAAAAATTATGCATAAATTAGTTTTTGTTCAACATTGTGGGGTGCTGACACAACTGTGTCTATAGGAATGTGTGAACAAGTAGTAACTACAACATGCAACATGCGTTCTCATAGGCCACAAACATACATATGCAACTTTAAAAGAACATGGAATCTTTTAGCTGTCCTCCACATAAACTCAACGTCCAAAAGCTTTCACACAGCCGAGTCCATTGCTGTCAGCTAAAATGTTCTGTGGACGGACTTAAAAGATGTGGACTTTGCATTGCTAGCATGTGTGTAAAAGTAGTTAATGAGGAGTTGGTCTCTATAGCAGTCATAATGGTAGCATCAAACTCATTTAAGGCATTGAGAGACCTAAGTGATGTAAAATAAAAGATCTGCGGGCCTTTCTGGCACCCTAACTGATTCCAACTGCGAGGGAAATAGTGAGGACGGTCACACACACTGCAATGCAAACTGCGATCAGGATCACTTTCTGGAGGGAGAGATGAGGAGGAAAACAAAGATTCAGACAGCGATCCAGCCATTGCAGGTGAGAATGAAATGACAAGACGGAACGAAAGAAATCATAGACTGTGTGTGTGTGTGTATATGAGTGGGGAGGGGGCCTGGGGACAATCAAGTAGATGATCAACTTTCCTTTCCTTTACATGTGTGTACTGACGCACAAATAACCAAAAGATGGCGCAGTTGCTCCTCAGGTGTCTGTGCAGCAGCAGATACACTGAGTTATTCTTCTCAGTCATCCAGATAGTCGTATTCGCCTGACTAAAACAAAGTTTGCAGACGTTTCTATCCTCATCCTGAAGGCTTCCGCAGATCTTAAGGGTGTGGGAAAAATGCACCGCTATTTTTGTGCAATGAACTCAACCACATCTGCCCAGGCAAAAAGATATTAGATCAGCATCATGTGATGTGACTCGTTTCATGAAAACGGAAATTGGGAATTTTAAAGATCGTCACTATTGCACTTGGTGTCTCATTTGATGTGAAGAATCCTTTAAAAGGCATTCTGGAGGACAATTAAGGAGATAAAAGCAAACAATATATGTATATTAATGTATGAGATGGTGTTGGGGATTCAACTGTAGCCCAAAGCTTTCTGCCATCTTGCAGCCAGCAAATGATAGGTGTCCTTCAAGGCCTCCGGATTCTAACCCTGACAAAAACTAAAATCTGTTCACAATACACATGTTGCACATGGAACAACAACAGCAACAGGTTGGCATGCAAAGACACTGAAAACAGTCACTGCATCCACAAATGCCATGCCATGCTGCTGAATCAGCCTGCCCGTCTTACTCACCCTCCGGGCTTTACTCTGGTATTTAACCGCCTTCTTAGTGTCTGATACTGCCCTCTCCACATAGTCTACTGAGTGCTCCACATTGTACTCTATGCGGTCTATCATTTCCCCCTAGGAAAGGTTTATGATGGAGGAAGTGTGGAACAGGAATAAGGGAGGAGAGAGAGGTGTAGCAGAGGTACAGATGGAAAGGAGGAGAACCAGAAGAGGAGCGGGGGGCAAGGGAGGGTGCAGGATGGGAGAGAGGAAGGAGGGAAAAGTCAGTTAGTAGACTGACTGCATCTCACGTCTCACCCTCCTGCTGGTTTTTCTAAACTTTTTGCATTTGGGAATGCTCTCCTTTGCCTGCTCCACATATTCCAGAGCCTGCAGGACACTGCGTTCAATGTTGTTCACCAGGTCACCCTGCAGGAAAAATGAGGAAAATATGACTCAACATATTCTCAATGAGCACCACCATGAAAACCTTGCAGCAAACTGCATGTTAGGAATGTGTTTCTATATTTGCTAACCTGTATTATTTGTATATTCCTTACACAACGCCTCGCTGCATTGGCATTCTTTTTTATGCCAATTGGATATTTTAATAACAATTGTGTGTGAACATTGACAGAAATATTATAATTAATTGTTAAAGTCAAGCCAATTTTGCCTCGAGTAAAAATAACAAGCTGTCCATCCTCACAAATGTATTGGAAAATACAAAAATACAAATAAATACAAAAAAATAAAAGTACAAACTAAACGTGTAGGTCTGACAAATTCCTACATTCCTACATTCATACACATATCCCTCGTGTATTAATTATAAAGCCATCTTAGAAAACAGACATGACTTACAATATATTAGTAAGGAGAGTAATAAATATTCTTATATCATTCTAGTGTCGAGCATTTCATTGCATGCTTAGCAACATCCAGCATGCGGTGAGACGTCTTGAACCACATTTTCTATTTTTCTGCAGATAACCAAGCTGCCAGCAAAAAAAAAAAATCACTGTCTAAGATGACACCAGAGTGGATTTTCAGGACACCTAATTCACCATTTCAATGCATATTTCTAGACTGAGAAAATCCATGAACTTTCTAAGATTGTGACATCGTTATAAGCAGTCATATACTCAACATTTGCTTACAAAATCATTCTCCCTCGATTATTCTTTTAAATGCACTGAGAAGACATTATCAGAGACCTCAGTGACAGATTGCTTTACGAGCTTGATTATATTACAGGCATTGTTTTGGTGTTCTTGGTTTTCTGACTGACTACATTTTTATATACAGTACGTTAAAGGAGACAGTAGGATGATGTCATTGCTGTTATATTTCTGTTGATCTTTTTGGTTCACTTGGTTTTCTTTGCACAATTTCTAATCTTATTTTATGCTTTACATCAGAACAGTCATCTTGTCTAGAATATTGTTGTCCTGTGTACTTTGTCAGGGTGACACTTTGATTATCTTTATTCTATTATCTGTCCTGGCCTTTGCTAACCTACCTGTTATTCCCCATCAGGCCACCATCTGTCACAGCTCTAGATTGTTTGTCCTTCTAACCTGAGTTTCCTGACTTACTGCTTGGAATCATCTGCTCCACTCCCTTTTAGATTTGTTTGCCAGGCTGGTTGTGCCTGTGAGCCTGCCTTACTAGTGATCCAGCATAGGCCCATATACATGTTTATTTCTGCTCTCCGTTACCAACCACTGCCTGTCTTGATTCCAGTTTATTAGACTGTCCCACATTTGCATTTGCCCAGATTGTATTTGATCTATGTTTTAAGCAAAATACTGTTTTTGCCATTTCCTTTGTTTGAGTCTTGCTTGTGGGTCACAAGCAGCAGGCGCAGGACTCCTTTGTCATATTGAAATCCACAATCATCAGAAGAAAACAAAACAAGTTGCACTTATTTTTGAACCACAAAAATCTATGTAAGAGTGCATATAAATAATATTGGAATCATTGTTGCAGTGCATGCATGGAATTCAGGATTATTTATCGGTTTCAAAAAGGAGAACATGTAATCACGAGCAAATTACCTTTTGACGGAGCTTTGACGGAGGTCTCTGATCTCTAGAACTTAGAATGAGTGGTGGTGCGGAAGGGAAAATTTGGTGGACACAAGAGTGAACAGGAGGAGAAGAAGAAGACAGACAACTTGTGACAGAAAGAGCAAAGCTGAAGAAGCAAAATTAATAAACAGATGGAAGTTTAGTCTTAAACAACGTGGTTAATAGACCAAGAATCAGATGAATTATCCACAATCATCAAAGGTATTTATACACAGCATGTGTGGCACTATACATATACCAGTCCCATTACAGGTATATAAAGGATCTGTGTTAACATCATTATATGCGAAAAACACTGTGCATATATTCTTTATCATTTGTTCTCTCACATACACTGACTTTACCATTACCATTCTTTTGCATAGTATTTTCGATGAGACGTACAGATTCTCTCTATGGGGGTTTGGCTCACACAGCCATGGAATCACACACACCTACACATCACCATTGGAGAGGTTAAGTGCATCCTCAACATTATAAATTGCCAATGTCAAGATATTGTGAAAAAAAACAAACACATTTCTCCAACTCTACCAATTCCGCCTCACTGTCTGTTTCTGTCATTTTGTGCCACCCCGTTTTGGCCTATGACAGAAGGTGCAGACACTCACTGACTCACTTATTAATTCATTCCCTCACTGTTTGCTTTGTGACCTGATTTTTATGTTTTATTGTCCCTTATATCCTAACTCCAGGAATGTATTCTTTAGTTAAATGTCTTCAGCCTCTGTAGAATTCATTTGGGTGATTGGATGATTCGGAGAGAATTTATGTACTGTATGCTTTAGTAGGGGAACTTTGTTGCCCTTGTATGCCTGTAAAGGCTGGGAGAGGAGGCAAAGGGTATTGGATTTTTATATAGACCTTATATTGTTTTTAGAATTCAGAATGATTTTTCTAACAGATTTTGTTTTTAATCATCGCAAGATATAGTTGGTGTCCCATCTGTGCAAGACAATAACTGTGCAACAAACAAATCTCCATGACATTTCGAGAACAATGTGTACATGGCCTTGCATGGTAACCTCGGGGTAATGGGAGGCAAACAATGTAAAGCGCTTTGAGTGGTCCCAGACAAGAAAAGCACTATAGAAATGCAGTATATTTTCCATGCCATTGGATTTTCATGACTGTAGGGATCCTGCATGAAGCTGCAGTGTCTCTCACCTGACTCTCCACTAACACCGCCATGTCCATGAACATGTCGTGAAGCTCTCTGATGCTGTTCTCCAGCTTGATGATCTCATTGTGCCGTGTCTCAATCTCATTCATGGCTTGCTGGGTGATGTTGTCCATGATGATCTGACAAGGCAAACAAGAAGGAAATGCAGAGATAAATCAGGAGAATCAAAAAAAAAAAAAGTTTCCATTGCATTTGTTCATCACTGACCCCCGAGGTGAAGATAGCTGGGTTGTCACTCTCCAACATACTTTCCAGCTCCTCGTTTGTTGTATTTCTTCCAGCTAAATGAACAAACAAACAGTCAGGACACTTGACACTGGAAAAGCTGACTCATTAGAGCTATCAAAGATATTAACCACAGATGTGACAAAAAAAATTATGAAATTGGATGAATCTCTGGAAAATCAGGTCCGAATCAAGTTGCTGAGAGTTTTGTGTAAGCATTTAAAGTTGCTGCTTTCTCTTGCTGATGCACAGGCTTTATTTTCCCTGACAGCGTTGTCCTACTTCACAAACACTGCACTGTTCCCAAGCCTCCGCCTCCATGTTGCACCTTGCCTACCATATCCCCACGTATGAGCGCTGACTGTGCCTGACACCGATTCCTCTTGGGTTCCATTTCCACCCCACTGATACAGTAAATTAGATACAGGCTCTTTCAGCATCACTGCTACAAGCTTTCCTTCCCCACATTTACTGTACCAACAAGTTGTTGGCGGGATGACCCAAAAGTAACAAAGACCAATTTAATGTCTGAAATGAGCCTTTTAGTAGTTTTAAAAAAAAAATTTAATCTACTTCGGACCGTGGACCACCTGTGGGGGTGCGGACATGGGCTGAGATTAAATTTCTTTCTTACCTATTGGTGAGATTTCTAGGTAGGGGCGGCGGGTAACGTAGGCTAGAGAAGGCTAACCCCTCCCTAAATTTACTGATGGCTATTGAATTGTGCACCATACACTTCATACTGAAGAGGCTTTCACATAGGACGCAAGGTCTAAGTACAGCCAATGCTCACAGCGCGTGGGTCCGTGCAAAATGTGGGCAGGGCATACAAATCGGTATTTACACCTTTTCCTACATTCTTCTTCTGAATAAGTGGAGAAAATGTCATCAAATTGCTGAAATAAATTATTTGGTAACCTACATGGGCAGAAATCATAAACCTATGTAATGTCCAATTAATGCACTCATGAATGTAATATATGAATTCATCATGAAAACACCAGCAGATCACCAAATTGACAGTGTGAATTTGATCATATAAAGTTTTGTGTGATTTATCCACACTCAGAGCTGTTATCTTAGTGTCATACATAACAATGTGACAAAATCAGCTGTATTCCTCGTATATTTTGGTTTGTTTCAGCCTTCAGCCTCATCCACAGCCTATACTTCTAGGCGTGGTGAGTTGCACATAATCTGTCTATTCTTGGCAGTACAGTGGTGGACATTATCGTGTCATTTTCTGTCTCCTGCCGAGCCCAATGTGGGAAATCCAAGTAGTTGGTAAGGTAAAAAAACACTTACCTCTTTTGCATTTAGTGCGGGACATTCTGCCTGACAGCCCATGCAGAACTTTACAAATACTACAAGTACTAAAATAATATCATATGAAATAACAGGCTAGGCTACTTTCCATGCTCAGTATCGCCTGACCGGAAGTGACAAGTCGTCCGTGTTGTTTTTGACGGCCTGCCCCTTGCGGTGATTCTGATTAAGTCACGTTATGCGCATCACAATTGATTGATATCTTTTCTCTGGTGGATACACCAGAGAAAAGATGGATGGAAAGCATGGAAAGCATTCAATTTATGTAGGCATGCAAGCATACAACTACAAATACAATGCAACGTGCAACACTACATGCAATAAAGTGTACTTGTGTTGTTGAATGTTCTCTTTTGTTGATTCAACGCTGAGCCTATGTTTTATTGGATTGTATTGAAAGGACTTTCTCATGCCTTGTCCATCCATTTACATACACAAAATACTGGGGCAGTCTCTTATTTGTTACCATGGAGACCCAACCCTGTGAATCCTCATATAAAGCCAAGATCTCTCACTTCACTCGTAGCATTTATTAAATCATTCATACTGTGTTCCTACCATCAACAGCATTTTTTCAATCCAATTGAAATTAACACAAATAAAATGAGACCTTGAGGAAGACAGGGAAAAGGCAACAGCTCAAACACACAAAGCAAAAGAGCATTTGATTTTATTGTCTTCTGATTTACTTGCAATTCCTCTACACATTAATGTCAAAAGCATTTAATGACTGTTAGGATTTAGGGGAAGGGGGGTGTTGCATTCTCAGACATGAAGTTTGTAGCTTTGCCATCAATAGCTGACTAAACTACAACACTTTTCACGAGCAACAGATGTTAAAAGTAAACATTGGTTTGGTTATCGTGGCCCATTGATCTTGTTCGATTCATGAATAAATAAGTCCTGTTGAACTGTAGAAGGACACCAACTGTTGATGTTGTTTTTGAAATGACAGGTTAAGTCAAATTTGGTTCTATTTCTCTTATCTCTGTTCCAAGCAGGTGTGTGTAGTGCTGAACAGGAAGGGAAACATCAATAATCTGTGTGTGTGAGAGAGATTCAACCACACAAACACAGCTCTATTGCTGGAAAAACCCAGAGGGCATCTAACAGTGTTGAATAAAACTCAAGGAAAGACTTCACTCACTACATTAATGTAGCCCCCATACTTTATTTATCCTGTGAAGGAATTAATAGGATTCCATCGTGTGTGAATGCAAATGTCGTATATGGGGAGCGTCCCCAAGGTCTTAGTTCTCCATCCACGATGTTAATAGATTTGTAAGAAACGCAATCATGTTCAGAATGAAAACATTCTGGTTTTGTGTTGTGTCGAGTCGGACTCTGAGAGCATGGAGATGTTACAGGTTCAGATACGGTTCAAAATGACTGGTCCAGTTTGATCTCCTTTGCGTTTGTTGAGTCTCTGCACTCTCCCTCCTGTGCTTCTAATCCTTTCCCTGACAACAGGTAATATCAGCTCAGGCCTCATGTGACTCTACCAGCTGACAAATGGAAATCCAAAAGGATCTGGAGGGGCTCAAGGAAAAAATAACTCAACTTGTTTTTTGAATGTGCGCATGTGTGTTTAACTTGGTGAGGTAGAATCAGATCAACTGTGATATAAAGCGACAAGCAGGTGATTTTATAAAGTTTCATGGCTTTCAGGAAATATCTAAAACATTTTTTTTTTGTATAGTGCAGCGTTTTAAAATTCCCACTTCTCGATTCCCAAATAGAATTGTATTACGCCTTAATATAACCTATGTAGCTACAGCAGCAATAAAAACAACAATATAAGTCATTTTCATTAGGGATTATTTTTCCTTGAGACAACAGCAATAAATAGACATTTCAGGATAAAATGTAACAGGAAAACACTTGGTGAACATAGTGTATCTGTATATAAACAAAACTGATGTCGTGTAACTTTTAGAGGCATTCCCAATGGCCAATGGACCTGGGTTGGGCTCACACAGTCCACGCTGTGAAACTGACAGATGGCCGAGGAAATTACGTCCACTCTAAGTGTCGTACCACATCTACCCCTGCTCTCCTCTGTTATTACCTCTCAATGACTCAAGAGTTTTTCTGCATGTGTGTGTGCTCGCATGCCTGTCTCCGTGATTGTTGGGGCAGCTGGCACTGTGCATCCTGTTAGGCGCTCAGGCAGTCATCCAGCAGGTCACTGCAGGCGTGTTAGTGCCTAGTCCAGGAGCCTGGGGCCTGCATCTAACACCTGACAAGTCATATTACACATTCGCCGTGACAAGAGTAAGAGCCGCTTGGCTTTGAGCTGCACTGAGCTGATGTGTATGAATATGGATGCGTGTGTTGGTGACGTATGTGTTTTTTGGTCCATTACAGCTGCCAAATGCGGGTAGAATAAAATATAAAGGTATTTCAAAGAAATGTCTCTACAAACAAAAGGAAATAAATCAGGGCCGTCACTATCGATTAATTTGATACTGGACTAATCAACCGATTTAGGATTAAATGACATCTCTCATTCATTTAGTCATTCTTGATTCCCTCTTATCCTTGGCAGAAACTATCTGTCCTCATTTCACGATGGGCAGAACTGTCCCAGCAATCGTCAAGTCTGCCAAATACTTGAGTAGAAGCAATTTAGCTGCTGATGTTAATTTTACTTACTGTATATATCAAGAGTATTTCTTGGATAATAACTGTTATTAAGTGTTGAAAGTAAAATTACAACAATTTCTCATCCTCACAGAGGCATTTATACTCTGCGATAGTCTTCAGGTTAACAAAATTATAATCTCAGCCACCACTGTACATGTCTTTAAAGCGAAATATCGACCATATCTTACATAAGGAAAAGCAGTTACCAATCACGCCATGCAGCGCTTCAATGTGCTGCCGGTGTGAGGCGCCACCCAGATCTACTTACTGATCTCCAGCTGTCTCTGAATGCGTCCCTTGCAGCGCTCCCTGTAGTCCGACTGGGTGGTGTTGTACTCTGACATCACCTCTACAAATTTACGGGAGAGCGTGGAGTGCTGGGGAGACAGCAAGGAAAAGCACAACACCTCACCTAAGTCTCATCTCTAACATCACAGGTGACTAAATGGCAAACATTAATGGTTAACAGGCTGAAGCGTACTTGCGTCTTGCGTATCCTTAGATCAGCTGAGGATCTATTCTGCCCCTCCTCCTGCTCAATTGTTTGCTGGATGCCTGAAAAAACACAAAGCAAATGTAAATGTGCAGATTGCAATAGAGCTTTACAACTGGCAGCTGAATGTACAACTACGATAATATTTCCATTATCCATTGATGCAATTGATATATTTTTGCTTTTTCAAACATGTAAGCTCTATAATTAGATTGACTTCTGCCATCGAAGTAACAGACCATGTTTATGTGAGTGGATGTTGTGTGAGCTTCTCATACTGATTCTGCAATGAATCATGTAAATTTGGATAATAGCATACTGGTAAATACAAATCTATGTACTTCTTTAAACTTCGAGTATTCTCAGATTTCTTCAATTTTGGGATGTTGTTTACGTGGTTTCTCCCTGTTCTACTGTATGCAATTGATTTCTGGTCATCAGTCAGAGTACGGGTGAGAAAAAAAACACCAAGTATCCTCCTTCCGTCCACTAAATAGACAATATGCATGGTGGTCTTTATAACCTGTAAGTTCCCTTACTTATCAGTTTTCTTAAGAATTACAGTTTAGAAAATAAATTTAAAAAATAATTCCACAATCATCACATAATCTGAAGAATGACAGAATCCTAATAAACCTGTCTGTGTACACATCTTACTGCCATTTTTGCCTTAATAGCACTACTGACAAATACTGCCAGAAAGCAGACAAGATATTTAGGGGGTTTTTCATGAAATAGAAATTGGTTTCAATTCACTTCAACCTGCCATCAGAAATCATAGGTGTTTGTTTTCTTCATTAGGATTTAATCCCAGGCTGCATTTAGGATGGGATGAGGTCACTCAATAACCGACGTCACACAAGCAACATGCTCGCATCGGTATGCAAACATATCCTGTGGCAAAAACTCATGTAAAGAGCAGTGATGGGTTTGGAGGTTTGCAATGCAGAGCCTGTTCTGCCTGGCAGCACTTGGACCAAGAGTGTATATCACTGTAGCTATGTGTATTGTATGTGTATGTATGTTACATGATGCTACTCGTGTGTGTGGATGGATGGGGGCTTCCTGTGCTTAAGTGCTACTTTCCTAGATGACAGTGTTTATCTTTCAACTCTGGCCCCCATTCTTGAACACCTGATCCCTGTGTGGAGGCACAGGGTGACAAAACGATATTAGGGCTGATTGATGAATGGTTGCCCACTTAATTTATTTTTTTTTTAATCTTTTTATAGCGATCGTTCATATTTTTGACCCATCAATAATGATAGAAAAAAAAACTATAACCAGTTTCATTTGGGTTTGAGTTGTTACCTGTACTGCAGACAGAATATCAGAGTATGACTACTCTGAGTACTCAGAGTTTTCTCCATGGTTAAGAAGAAATTTTACATCGGCAATCATTTAGTATTGAAAAAAGACTGAACAAGAAATTTAAAGAACAACAAGTTAACCCTCTAAAGTTGATGGATGTTTCCTAACCCGTATCTGCGTTGTCATTTGCATGAGGGCTAATCCCACAATGCAACTGTAATAATGACCTACAATGTAAGATTGTAAATTGCTTTTTCATATATGTGACACATATTGACACAAATTTCCTCCAAAAGCACACTCCTCATACAGGTGATAACATTAAAATTATACCCACTCTTTAATTTGGAGCGCACTTTGTTAGCCAACTTCTTGATGTCTGCCATGAGATCCTCCAGCTCAGCTTTAGTTTCTGGAGGAGAGGAGAGAAGAGGAGAGAAAAGCAGCCTTGTGTGAAAAAGCACACACATACACACACTCTCTCTGTCTCACACACACACATATACACACTTCTATACTCTAATTCGCCTACTCACACGAACCTGTGTGCCAACCAGTTTTCACAAAGACAGAATCAATACTGACACACAGGGAATGAGTCTAAGTGTCAGTCCCAACGGGGACAAACAATTCATCAGCTTCGTTCCACAGCAGCACAGACACACCATCCATTACTCACACACACAATCCTTAACAGGATCTCCAACATTCATTGTTGAAATTTTAGCAAGCAGAGTGCCATGTTGAAAAAGTGGTTAGTACCTTCAGCTACTGTTACATGCACATCTATGGATTACTCTAATTAAGATGTCGCTCTGTCACTAAAATATCAACCAGTAGATTTATAATATGCACTTTCCAGTGTTTTATGTAGTCAGCTGGAAGTCATTTATTATCTTAATGCCAAAAGAGAAACATATCTATCGCTGAGTCTCAGTCAGAGACTATATATATCAGTATATATATATATATATATATAGATAAAAAGCTAGCAGGCTGTGTCGAACCCAGAGTGAACAGAAATGTGACAAACTGATGAATACATTCCTGCTCTTCTCCATTCCCTGCATAATCTAACATATTTGGTCATATTTGATGCTCCCACCAAAGAAAACACTTTTATTATTCCTAAAAGTTAAAGTCTTTCTAAAGGTCAATATTCCTCACTATCTTACAACCGTTTCCTGTATGTCAACCTAAAAACTAAAGAAAATCTGCAGGAGCTGACAGTGTTACTGTATTTTTCAATTGTGTGCAACAGTGCACACAATGATGAAACTAATGAAACTAAGCAAGAAACAGTGCCCAGTATTTACAGATACTGCACATTCCACAGCCATACAGCAAATCTATTGTATATGAATGTGTACTTCTTAGAGCAGTTTGAGAGACACCTTACACCTTGAAGAAAACTGTTAAAAGTGTAAACTGTAAGAAACTTTTTTCTCCCTGAAGACACACACGCTCACATCAGCATGGCTTATTCATTCTGCCCTAAGGACCTCGCCCACTATGACTGATGAGAATCAGTATTTTCTGATCAACAAAATTTATGCTACATATTTACCACTAACAACAGGATTTATAGACGGGAAGGAAACATACATGGATGCAACTGAATATGGCAATGTTATGATGATACTATGTGTTTGGATTGGTATTAAATGTGGAGAAAATCTCCTCTGAGACTTTGGTATCATTTTCTGATAAGGTTTTATTTCTTTCTAAATCTGTTGCCCAATTACACTTGTCCAAATTTACCTTCCTTTGCAAGTCTGTTTGATGTCGAGTCTAGCCCTGAATAACATTTTAAGGATTTCAGCATTTGCTTTGAATATTTGTGAGTATTTGAATGTTCCACCAAAACTTTTATATGATAATAAGTCAGAAACAACTCCCAGAACGGAGGACCACTGGGCTCTTTTTACATTCCTTAGACAATACTGTAGTTAAGACAGTAAAGACAAACTGTGGTACAAACAATCGTAGCCTGATCATATATTGTAGTGTGAGTTCCAAAGTGAGTGAAATAAATGATCTACAATGGTTAAAGAGAGGGAATTGTAGAAGAAGTTATACAATATTACTATCACATACTACCAGCAATGATTATTTTTTGTCTTTATGACAAAGATCATGATATTTTTTCTATTGATGTGCATTGTGCCTCTGCAAAGTTTCATCACTGAGAGCTGGAGCTCCAACTGCACTCTGGAGGCCTGCACTGTGCCTCTGCGGATAGTTGTTATACCGCTGTCCAAAAGCGTGTCCAGCCAAGCTGTATTTACTGAAGCTGCGGTTCTCCGATATGGAAATACATCTGTTAATCACATTAAGAGCTTACACTTCTGTGCAAATCTGTGTGTAATCAGTTCACCATCTCCTCTGAGTCCTGCTCAGAGGATTTACCCCAGCAATCATAAACTAGTCATTAGAATTCAAATGACTAATTTTTTTTCAGTGTGAATAGAATGAACTATTCAGAAAGATGCCTTGTCACTTTTCATTGTTTTAGGTTCTGATTTCTGCTTTGTGGTCTGTCTATTGTTTTTAAGAAGTCTAGCCTTGTCAAGGAAAGTGAAACATTCTGTTCCTCAGCATCAAATCTTTCTTCAAAAGGGAACCTGGACTTTCAATTTAAAGCATTTTCAGTCAAAAGTTGTGACTTAGAAGGCACTCTGGATGTGCTCATCTGCATCTGCATAGCCTACAAACTCAGCAAGTTAAAATACATGAAGTCCCCTCTCCCTGTCCCTCTCTTGTATCTATTAGATATCCCAAAAAGTGCTCACATGATGGTGGTATTCTCAATCTAATTTTGACAAATATATTAAAAGCCAAACTAAAATCTGTACTCAATCAGCAACAGCATTCAGCCCCACATACTGTACACTAGTATGTTACTGTGATAACCGTAACCTGTACCATCATTAATAAGATAATGGTATAAGCAAAGAGCTTTGTTGTGGGCCAGACTGTGTGTAAGTTCGGCAGTTTGATTAGTTTGGTAACCAAACAGTGGGGGCCAACCTGCATGATCAAGTTTCCATTCAGCATTATCAGATGTCTGAAAAGAGGAAGAGTGTGATGCTGATGATTAAGTAGAGGGACAAGTGAGAGAGAAGCAGATTAGAGGGCAAAACTGAGGAGTCAATTGAGCTGTGCCTTCACACTCCAACCCTCTCCTAGGCATTCTCAAATGGAATCTTCAGGTCACGCTTGTTGCCATCATTAAGGCTGTGTTGCTATGGCAATGTGTGCACTCAGTCCTCACACCAGATCAGATTGTTTCAAACTGGCAGAGGGAAGGAGAGAAAGAAGAAGAGCCACAGAGCCAGAAAACGCTATGAGGCAGGAGCAGACGGATCAAATGTGGCAAGTGGAAGGACAAAGAGAGCGAGAGCGAGAGAGATAGAGATTTAAAATAGAGATTCTCCCCCAAATTTAGCCCAGTTCAATTAATATATGGTTTTATTTTTTTTTACACTGTGAAGTTGTAAAGACATGTTGGTAGTGTGCCACTATTGGAAAAAAATAATAAGAACAGATTAGAGAATAAAGCTACAATGAGATGTAATTATATTTGAAGTCGTGAATTAAAAAGTGGATGACACTCAACCAACACAAAAATATTCAATAAGTTTGTTGGTTTGCTTCAGTTGGATTTTGTGGTGAGTCAAGGCAGCTCACAAACGTGTCATGGAAACAGTTATTGCAAATTAGTGGATATGTAGGACATGGTTGTGACTCAACTGCTATCACAGGACATAACACGGTCCAACGGCATTGTACAACTATATCAAATGTTGCACAAAACACACAGAAATGTTCCACTGGGTCTCAGAAGTTGATCCGGACAATTACCTCCCAGCCAAATGTATGGCCACTGTGAATTTTTAAATGTTTATGTGCAAACCTGGATTGGGAATAGAGCTTCTCTCTGTCTGTCTCTATGCAGTTTTTGGCTATGGTTACCCTGCTTACTGTTTGTCTACAGTCCAGGTGTCTGATCTCATTCCACAGGCATCACTGATGGTTGTTTAATTCAAGTAATGACAAACTGAAAAAATCATCCCCTCCCGTCCCCTTTCTGTGACAAAGGACCTTTGAATGTGGACATTCGGAGAGGTATAAACACATTGCCTCAGAGGGGGCCTTTCCTACTCCCCCGCATAGCTACAAAGAAAAATCGATGTCATTGGAAAGTACAACATTGCTGTGTATCATTAACTTCATATAAAGCGTGTTCTTTGTGGTTTGTGGCACCGATGTGGGAGTCGCCCTGGTTCGGACTGCTAACAACCCTTTTCCTCTGCAAACTTCCTCCACCTCGAGCGAAAGGTGGTTAACCGAACAGCATCGTCACTTTTAAAGCTCCGCCTGCCCCCTTGACATTTCAATATAGCTCAGATTAACTCAGCTTCTTCTCACTGACAGAGGGTTAAACTGATTTATGCGTAAGTGCGTGATTTATCAGAATAGCCTTGACCTCTGCTGTATGTGTGTGTGTAACAGCAGGGTCACATACTCATTAACCTTGAGTATCACTTCACTTAAAGAGAGCCATCATCAGTCCACATCAAGCAATGGTTTCTCATTCATGAACGCATGTTAACGACCTTTATTAACTTTTGACCCTTTTGAAAGAAGTGTTACTGTATTTCCTCATATGTTGTGTTAATAAAACACTGTCATACAAAATTAATGCCTGTTTCAATCTGACCTTCACGTGTACTGGTGTGAAATCTAGGTGATGTTTGAAACCAGGGGTTTTCAAACCTATTTGGCCCATTGACCACCTTCCTGACTCAGAGGCAAACCTGTATACTGCTGACTCCCATGGACTACCAGGGGAATGCAAACCAGCAGTTGAAAGCCCCTTTCAACTGTATTTGGTTCACTGTATGTGGTAGTGATCCATAAATCTAACATCTGAGTCCACTCAGTTGATATCAATGAGTAACACTGTGTCAGAGGGGAAAGGGACAGAAGATACAAATGGGAGCCTAGGAGGGTTTAGGCTGAGAGTGGAAGAGTTTTGGAACGCAGCACAGTGAGTGTTAACAATTAGCCAAAAACTAACACTCGAAATAGTAACACACAGGCTGCAATTAAAACCACAATCTCCAGCTTGAAGTTGTCAGGAAAGAGGCCGTATAGAGACTGGAGTGTGTGAAAGTTAGAGAGCAAACAAAAATGTGTGTGAAAAAATAAATCAGGTGTTGGTATCAAGGAGAAATAGTCTTCATTTAATTATAAGACCTGTCTCACAAAATTGTGATACATTTAACAGAGAGCACCGTGTGTTTACGATGCTGAACTCAAAAATCTGTCTGCGAGATTTTAGGTTATTCTGACAACGTTTATACTCAGACTATGACAAAATCACCACTTTGAATCATATATATAACTACTACTTTTACTTCATATGGTTCTTCCC
Source organism: Brotula barbata (assembly GCA_900303265.1). Lineage (NCBI taxonomy): Eukaryota > Metazoa > Chordata > Actinopteri > Ophidiiformes > Ophidiidae > Brotula > Brotula barbata. The sequence goes on from OMNV01000583.1 coordinate 110,587, forward strand.
CTCTGTCCCACAGGAAAAGGTGACAATCATCACTGACCTTTGATCTTTCTTAATGCAATGACAGATCATAGATCAAAATCATGAGAGGTGGGACTACACCAAGCAAATGCAGAGTATTGAAAATGATAACTGAGGGTCACTGTAAATCGGACGTTCATATTAATGCCAACAGTTGTGATTCTAAATACAAAATGCATTTATTCCTTCAACGACTCCATGGGAGAAAATATCAGGTTCAATACTCCATGATAATCTGCTGGCTCAACCCAGTGGAAAACACCAGGAAACATCTCTGTCAGCAAAAACAAAGAGGGAGGCAGAGTAGGGGAGGACAGCGTGGCATGAAAAAGAGGGGGAGGACAGAGTTGTGAAGCTGAACAGGTGGGTGGTGGATGGGGAGATGTGATGTGGATGTAAACTGTGACCAAAAAACAGAGGATTCACCACCTACCAATATTATGGTGATTCCAGAATTCACCACAAGAGCCATTTTGTTGTGTTTCATTGTGGAAGAGAGAGACTTGTAACTCTTTATGTATCGCACGTACCAGCAGAGAACAGGGAAAGTGAAAGACGCTGTGATTGCCCTCGGTTTTTGAAGACAGAAGACCTGAGATGAGAAATCTCCTCACAAATCAAATGTGTTAGATGTACCCACAGAGCAGCTTCCATCCAAACTACGTCAGACAGGACACAAATCACAACCCAGCAGGACACACAGTCAAAGGCTAATGAAGGTTGGAAAGCACGGGCTTAAATTAAACAAGTCTCTGTGGCTATGGCAACATTCCAACAGATCACACTGACCTCCATATAATGAATGACCCTGATATTTATACCAGTCACTGACTGATGTGCACTTATTAGGTGGCACACACATACAGACACAGACACAGGCAGCATTGATTCCTGTCACGCTGAAGTCAACTCATGGAACCGTCACCGTGTCTCTGTTCTCTGTGTGTCGTCGGCACAACTCTGCTTGTTATAGGGTTCATCTGACGCCTGCTGCTGGGAGCAGATCGATACCTTTTCAGGTGGGGGGAGGTAGGGAATGACACGGAGGAGAGAGAGAGGTTATGAGTGCTGAGATCAATGTCAGAATAAGATGTTGTGAGAGAACAGAGACTGGGAAATAGTGCAACAGGAGGAAAGAGATTATAGAATCGTCAGACATGCACTGAACAAAAGCATGGGGGAGAGAGAGGACCATCTTGCTGCATGACAACTCTGAAATTTAGTAGTACTAAAGTAATGACAATAATATTTGAATACCTGAAGGGTTTGAAAGGGGAGCACTGCAGAATTCACAAAACACTCATAAGGACGGAAAGGACTACTGATGGATGTCCTTGAAGTTGCTCAACATCTAACACAGCTTGTTGCTTCTTGTCTGTCTTGTCTTAAATGCCTCCTTTGTGGGACGGCGTCATCTTTTATCTTTACTTTTCAAGCTTTTTGCTAAGGTTGAATATTAGACAGGGGTACAATGGAAACTTCTGGATTCTTCTTCTTCCATTAAGAGCCTGCCTGAGTCATTACTAAGTCACTGCAATATAAAAGATTCAGGTTATCATAATGACCCATTAAGTATGGGTCCAGTGTAACCTTTTCTGCTTGAATCAATAAGTGCGTTTGCAGTACGTAAGTAGTAATGAGTATTGGATGATTCATAAAAACCATTTGGGATATATGCCATTTTTGAAGCGGCAGATGAAAATGCGACAGGACTTACTTTCATCAGGGTTAGGCGAGGCGAGGATGGCACTGTGCTTCCTTTTTACCTCCTCAACTTTCTCTGCCAGAGACTCGATGAAACCTCGGATCTCCTCCACCTATCAGGAGGGAGGGAGAGAGAGTGAGAGAGACTTGCTTTTACATCCACAGAGCAGAACATTGAATTGAAGATCGTATTATCATTTGTCTCTTATCTATGACTCGACAGACTTGTGTATTCTGTTGTGAACATGTTTGAAGCACAGACAAAATCAACAGCAAACTCCTCATCAACAGTCAGTGATTATTATCAGCGAACACAAACTGAACCTTGTCCATGTCATTCTAATTAATTTAATCCCAATTAACTTCAGTCAAGCTCCCATCTGCTGTGGCCCGAGGGTTGTGTCCCAGCACTCTTTCAGAGGGGTCGCCAGTCCCTCACAGATGAGAGCTTGACGTGACTGTCTGAACCTGAAGGGACCCAACAGTTCACATAGGGCTTGGCTGAATAACTTCAACCGATGTGGGGGAATGACTGCAATCATGATTATGGGCTTCTAACTGACATGAGGCAAATATTGATTCTGCTCACAGATTATAATGAACCAGACACTCGTGTATGAAGTTTTCCCCGCTTGCCGACTGATTGGGTTCATGTGGGTTTGCAAAAATGTTGTTGAGGTACAGTTGGCTTTGGATCCAAAACCATCTGTTTTGTGTCAGGTTGGACTTTGAACTTGTCAGATTAAGAGCTCGGACACGTAAGCAGGCACACAGAGACAGTCACAATGTGACTCTTGCTCATGGGTTGGGTTAAAAAAAAAAGTCAGGCCCAAATGAAGATATAAGACAGATGCATTCATTCACACCTGAACAGAACTTCAACATAAACCTGGTTAGGGGTACACATGTCCAGGTAACCAGGTTACTCCATTGAGGCTGAAGTCAAAATATTGTTCTAATGGCCACCAACAGCCTCACAGCATCTTTTCTCCATCCTTCACTAAAACTCCACACACTCACCAGACGTCCAAACTTAACACGACCTGAGCTTCAGAGTCTCCTCTTCCTTCTCCGATTCTTTTTCTTTCAGTATCTCCTTAATTAGCTGATGATTGGATCAGTTTACTATCAAAGTAATTGGCTAGGGAAGACCACTGGGAAGACACCACACCCTATTATAGGGACACTGAGGTGAATACGAGCATAATATTAAAATGTGTGCAGCTGTGAGCGAATGTGTGACGGCCAAGAGACAGATGGGGAGAGATCACAGTGTTCAAAAGTAATAGAGAGAGACAGTTTTAAGGGAAGGGGGGGTGGCAGTATTCAAAGTAGTTTAGGGAGTCTCAGCCGGTCTCAACTCACATGCTAATATTGTTGGGGTGGAATAAAAACATATCTGATACAACTAGAAACTACACATTTGTGGCGATACAAAAGATGACCGTCATCCATTTAGCCATCATCACTGCTTACCAGGCAGCATTCTAAGGAAAGTAACTCAGATGTTCCTCTCCCTGGCCACAAAATCCCAAGATTTTACATGGCAAAATGGAGCAGAAAATCCCTCCTGCATAATGCATAATCCTCCCACTTGGATATGTCTGGGACATCTCCACCTTTTGGAGGCATCCAGGAGGAATCCTGATTGTAGACCCAAACTACCTCAGCTTCTTCCTTTCAGTGCAAAGGAACAGCAGCTCTACTCCAGATATCCCAGCTCCTCACTCCATACCCAAGGATGAGCCCCGACACCCTGCAGAGATCATCCACATACAGCACACTTCGCAAAGACTGACATACATACACTCTTCGATATTTACATTATCAGACATATCATCTCGTATCATGCTAGCAAATGCCGCAGATATCCGACAAGTGCTCGTGCTGAAAGCTTTCAGCAGTGGTGGAAATACGTACGCACTAGCCAGCCTCACCTTGATCCGTCTGACTTTCCTGTCGCCTTGAAAGTTTCATGTACAGTGGAAAACTTTGTTTCTTTTGTGAAAAATGTCAGTAGCTGTTTTCAATAGAACCGCTGAAGCTCCAGCCGATATGACGGAGGGGCATAGAGATCTCAGTAATGATTCGAGATGAGTCGTCATCAATTATCAGCAAGTCACTGTCCACATTCCATGTACACAATAGCAACAAGTCACAGGGGCCATAACCTATTACACCAGAGGGAGATGTGGCAGAGATCGCATAACAACGTTCGCGTCGGAGAGCAATCCGACGCGCACATTTTCCATAGTTTCAAGGCTGTTTTTGGTTTTCCTGCATTTGTATCGTTATGTTGTAAAGATAATTATTACAAAACCTGAGGCCATAATGACACCGGCTTGCTGCTCCTTACTTCATGCTTGCATCATCAGCCAAAGAATTTTGGGTGGGTAATTTGTGTGTTGCCTCAAGACAAATGCTTGAAAGATGTAATGTGCGTCATACAATGAAAGATGGTGTTTTTATATAATTTCTCTTTTCCATACATTTGCTCCACCTGCTATCAGTAGCTCTGCCTGCTCCATCCTGCTCTCAAACGCGCCCTGTCATTTTCCACTGCTGGTGAATCCACCAAGATGGCTTAACAACAAAGCAAGAAGGAAAAAAAATAACACCAACCTATGAGTAAAGCATTGCTTCAGCCTCAATGCCAGACTGAGGACTGTGGCGAGTGTCACTCATATTTCTCATTATGCAACAAAACAGTCATTCAGTCTGTGGATTACAGACTATAAAGATCTGAAATGATTATCAGAGCATCGGACCTCATCACAACTCTGCTGATGGACCAGCATGCTTTGACCGTACTGTGGCGGGGGGCCAGAAAATGGCATCCAAGCCCACTTCAGGTAAACTTTGGTTGGCTGAGAGAATAAAGAAAAAATGAAAAAAAAGTGATGTAAAAAAGGAGCCGTGCCAACAGATCTATCACTCACTATGTTTACATGCACATTAAAACTTCAATGTGATTTGAATAAATCAATAAATCCTAAACACCAAATTACATGAACATTGGTGTGAACTGAAGTATTATCCAGACATTCACTACAGAATATACTGTATGTTCCATTATGCAGGGGGCTGGAGCCTATCTTGTAGTCACTGGATGAGACGAGATACAAGCTAGGCAGGTCACTAGTCTGTCACAGGCCTGACAAAACTGGAGAACACCTGGAGGAAAACCACACATATGGGTGATGGCACAGACCACCAAGCCAACGTGCCGTTCCCGACATCTAGATTAGGTTGCATATCAACTAATTTGGGCATGTAAATGTCGTAGTGAAGTAAGACATATTTGCACGCATCTGCACGGTGGACTCTCCTCGTACTCTGATTATGCAACATACAGTATAGAATATATTGGAAGAACAGCAGCAGCTTTCCTCCCATGCATACGTTTCCCTTGCGTCCTTTGTTTATCAGAGCAGACAAATAACTGGATTAGAGTTTTGAGCAAAAAAAAACACAGAGGAGATAAATGTAACTATGTACGCAGACACTATGTCCAAGTTGGGAATCAGTGAAGGAAAATGTGAAATGGCTCCTGGCTTCATTATTCCCGTTCATCCAAATCTTGCATATGACACCATAAAAGCAGGTTTATAAAATGCTCATAAATACTGCATATGCTAAATGATAAAGAATAAGATAAGGCTGTTTTATCTTTGTTGATGTAGCTTGTTCTTCATTGGTTGTCATGGTTTTGGATATTATTCACATATTAAATAATTGCACCTGCAGTGTGGACACACAGGATTTGGCCTTTTCAGTGGTGTGTTTATCGTATTGCTTTGAAAACCGGCATATCAAAGTGTTGATTGTCCTCCTTTATCGCTGGAAAGTGCTGCTAATTGGCATTCGACCTCACCCGCCCCATCTGTGTAGCAAGAGCTTGCAAAGGTTTGACTTTACTTTCAAGTTAATACGTCAATATTTAAGTGTTTGCATTATTTTTTCTCTAGCTCGTACAAAAAAAGTATTGGTAGCCAATTCAAAATACAACACAATTAAAAAGAAATAAGGGTAAAACAGATCATTACACAACAAGTTGTTTTTTTAAAATAGCTACACTGATAATAGGTGTTTATACTTATGTGTCCTTACGACACGGGTCTCATTTCTCAAGGGGCAGTGGGGGGTCAGTGCATTTTCTGAGCGAAAGTGTTCTTCTTATTTGAGTTAGTTGTAAACCGCTTACAATCTGTAGCAGTCCCATTAAAAAGACATTACAGAGGCCACTTCAGTCACGGGGAAAGATGTCAGAGTATCATCAGCCTGGCTCCATATGACTGATGATTCACAGCATGTCTCCATCTCTCAGGGGAGGAGATGTCAACTGGAGCTACACTGAAATGAGGCCCCCCTTTGAGAGCCATGACGATGCTCACTTTGTGTTCCCACCACATGTGCACAGCTAGTACAGGGAAATACACTCCTGAATGCATGCATAAATGCAGGTTGCTTACAGAGGCTTAGTGCGTACGCATCATGTACATGGGAGATGCTGGAAGTACACGTGTGAAATCTACTATGTTCTCAAAGCTCGACATGGAAAGCATTGTTCCATCTTTGAATCAATAATGCCCTTTGAAAATGAAACAACACACATCATGACCCGTGCAACACCAGTAAGAACATCAACAGCTATAAATCATTGCAATGCAGAGGACAGAAATGGCACCTGATTGACAACAGCTCACAGAAAAAAAAACACCAGATACTCTATAGCAGAGAAATGATCCCCAGGAAGATTGAAATGTTGCCAACGATGACAAATTATCATCAATCATAGTGTACAATGATGCTATAAAATAAAGTTGATACAAAGGCTCCATTTACAGCTTGCATTAACATCCATACTGATTATGCATATATTTGTGATCCGATCATGCGCATACATGTTGCATCCACAGGCTGCTTAGGTTATCTGAATGCTGCCTGCATTGTAATATTTAACCATGATAATTATTCATTCAATAAACAATTAATACCCTATATACTGGGATTGTCCCATCCACATTCCCACAATGGATCCCCAGTCACATCAACTAGCAACTCACCGAAATTCATGAATAATAGGGAGTGGAGGAGATTAAAACTTGTAGGTGTATTTTATGAATGCTTCCAAAAGCATGTTGTCCCAAAACAACCAGGGATGGATGGGTGGGTGGGTGCAGGACACAGAAAAACCCCCCAAAAAAACTCACCTGATCAAAGAATTCGTCCATAAATCCTTTCTCCATTCCCACAGCAACTTCATCTTCCTCTTCTGCTGTCTCCTTCCCCTGGACAGACACACACAATTATAATACTTATGAATATATTCATATTAAGTTCATTACAACAATATTCTGCCTGCAAAACAAACAGTTCAAACAATGACTGTGACCATAACTGAGCTGTTTCTGCATAATTCAAGGTTAAACAGAATATTAATATTCTTCCCACCTCTCCAATCACAAAGCAAGAAGCACTGGTAAGACACTGATTCAATGATTAGCATGCTATAATGTATGACCCCAGGGCAAAAAATCCCAGAAATCCCAGAACCTGCACGCACGTTTTTGTACAAAAATACAGGAACAATCTACGCTCAAAATTTAAATTAATTTGAACACCTTGTCAAATAATGACAACACAGTGAGAACCAGTTGTCTTGATATAACAGATACAACCAGCAATCCCAGCTCATGGGGTCTGTGTGGCTGTATGTGTATGTGATGTGCAAGAGACGATCAAAATGTTAAATAAACTGACTTAACTGCATGGGCTTAAATGTGAAAATGTATTTCTCACTAACGCACATGAGCCAAATAAAACAGATTTCATACAGAAATTATTTCCCATCAGACTGAAAAATCTGTTGATTTTTGTGTGACAGTCACATTAAACTCTTAAATTTCATCCATGCATACGTCTTACAACATAAGTGTTGAGTTTGTGACAACACCTTCAACACAAATTATTTAGGAGGCCTGACACAAAGTTATAAATTAGGTGAAGAGAAAAAAAATGTAAACTCTCTCACTTCATAAATCTGAAAAAATATGAACTTAGGGCTTTTTGTCAGAATTTAATATAAACCTTTAGAAAACTGGACTCATGAGTGGCTACCTCAGGGTCTAAGGAGGTTAGTTTAAGGAGGAAGTTGCAAAGTTACATCCAAACTTTCCGGAATCTAGACAATAAATCATTCGGAATGAGACGCTCGTTTTTAATCACATCTTTCATTACCCGACATTAGGAAGGATCTCATGTGGCTTTATGTCATTCATCTAGCCTTTGTCAAACTAATTCAATTCCCCATTAACAGCCTTCCAGAGTTCCATTTGCTTATCTATGCCGTGAAGAGGAAGGGTACGTTTTCATCTTCCTCTGTCTGACATGACTTATCGCCATCCTAAAATCTTCCAGCGACAGGGTTGAAATTGAGAAGTAAATGATTACTGATTGATGATGATGACTGCACACAGTGTCTGAGCAATGAAAGGCCGTGGATAAATAAAGTATCTCATAAAAAGTTCACGCTCTAAAAACAAAAAAAAAAAATACTGGGTTGCACATCACTTTCATTGTTCAGTACTAAAATGAAACTTTTCTTTTGGGGGGCAGTGGCGTTGGATGAGTGAATGACAGTCAGCTTCTCCTGCTGCAGCTTAGGGAAGAGGAGCTGCAAAGATATGTCCAGTATCAGCATGATGGAAAGGAAATCCCTTCAAATTCTACAAAGGAAATTGCTGGTTCGTGCATATTTCTCTGTTCCATTTTTACCTCGTTTTAACTCCTAGAGGGCACGCGTGGCGCACAGTTGCCCGCTCAAACACACACATGCGTACATACTTGTGTGATTGTGTGATCCTTAACAATTACAGACAGATGCTGAGGAAAAACATATTTAGTGACGCTGTTTGTGAGCTGCTGCAGGTGGAGTTAGTCACCAGGCGCTATTGTGTGTGTGTGTGTGTGTGTGTGTGTGTGTGCCTGTGCGTGTGTGTTGGCTGCCCACTGCTCCTCATTGAGGATGGGTTAAAGTGCAGAGAATTAATTTCCCTTTGGGGATCAATAAAGTATCTTTCTTTCTTTCTCCCCTTCTTTTGGGCTGAGGAATGATGCTCCTCTAAAGTGAACGCCATGCACTGGATACTGTATGTCTTCATCTGTGCCTCAATTGTGGCAATCTGTGATGTGCTGACACAAGCTGGAAGGAAATAAGGACAAATGGGGAGTGAGAGAGAAGACAAGTTCTTGAAAAAAATGTCTGAGATGACAGACTGTAGCGAGAGAAGTGAAGTAATTGGCAGGAAACAAAGTGAGAAAAATGTGGAGCCCCTGGAAACATACTAAGTTTATCTAAGCCCACACACACTATAATTATTCCAACAATAAGGGGTTTATGTATCCTTTTCATAAAAGCTGACATTTAGACACTATCAGGAGTCTCAAGATGATTCTTTTTGGTAAATACTTGATTTTTATTCATTTTAATTATTATTGAGCTTCAGATTTGTGCAAGCACTCCTAGATAAACTACTTGCCCACTCGTTCCTATAGATACATTGGCTGCGTCAACAAATGCACATCCTGCAGAGTGATCCAGCCTTTCTCGCTACACCAATACACATTTGGTTTACCAATTACAGCGAGTCAGCAGATGTATTGTATGGATGCGTGGGTAAAACAATGGCCACCCACTGCAGAGACCCAGATTCACTTTGTTGAGCCATTTCCAGGTTTCGAACAAGATTCAATCTGTTTCGTTTCCCTGGCAGTTCATGGAAACAGAACCGAAGTTTTGGAGTACAAAAGCTGATACACACCTCTCTGCCATGACATTCTGCTTCCGCTGCCATTTTCTATGTAATGTAGTGGCCTTGTTTTTCCCATATCAGATTCAGAAGAAGTTTTATTTCGTCCTTAGTCCACTGATGCACGTTTGTGTTTTCATTTAGCAGGTTTTGGCTAAAACAAACAGTTGAGGCCTTTTTTATTTGGCAAATGGCTTCCGTCGGAGATGTTTCGCTTTTTCCACATAAAAATGTATGTCCCTGAAGTGCAGTTTCAAAAATGCATTAAATATTTGACACAGCCATCGAGCTCCTTCAATTTAATATGTCAAAATTTGCATAAAAATAGCAGGATGGAAAGCAGCTGCTGAGCCTGGGGGACAATTTTAGGACTCCTGCCAACTGATTTGGCCTCGACTGTCCACACCCCAGTAGATGCTCTCAGCTGGTCATGCACACATACACGTATTTTACACACGCATATGCGCAAAATGCAAAAATCCCTAATCCCAAACCCCATTTGGCCGCAGCCCTTCAGGACACTCTCCCACAGGGCCCCCACTCGGGTTAAACACCATAGCAGGAGTAGTGGCCTGATCATGCCCTCTATCAGATTAGAGAGATGTTCTCAGCACTGTGCCAGCAGGGAGTCGCAACAAAAAGAAAAAAAAAACAGCAGCAGCAGTTATGGTGCAAATACAAATATAAACCATAACTGAGGGAACAAGGAAAAAAAAACATGTACTTAGCTGGTATCAAGGGACATTGGATTGGCGGAGAAAATAGAAACACAGTAAATACTGTTATCTCATACCATCCAAGGGGTTTCCGTTATCAGTTTCAGTAATTCACAGTTCAGTCATGAAATAATTTATCAAACGCGTCTGAATACCTTCATGATGGGTCCAACTTGATACGTCTTCACTCAGACTAACCGGTTTACATGTATTTAAATGTCTGGTTTTAGCTGGACTAAAGCAATAATTAGACTTCTACAAACACCATGTGAACCCATAGAGAGTCAATAGTGTCAGCCAGAAGAATCTCTAGAAGAGATGCAGCACCACACGACTGAGATCACATCTTAACGCAACGTGTAAAAGCTGTTACATATTCCGCAAATAGGTGCAGAAAATACAAATACTCTCTTATGTATATGTATATTCGCAGTCCAGCGCAATATGGCATGAACAACCTGCTAATGTGGAGAACACCACGCTATTCTCTTCACTGATCGACCGTGTTAATCAACAGCTAACAAATAGTATGTGACACCACTGTACAAGACAACCGCATGACTCAAAATCTCCAATATTGTCCCTTCACAAAGGTTGGATTCATTGTTGAACTGTAAAAAAATAAAATGTTCATTCACAATAATCACAATAAATCTTTACTTGACTTGATTCATTTAAATTCTGGTTCAAGTGAGTATAAGAGAGAACATCATTGAGTGACAGTTCAAGCAGAGATGGAAATCCGTGTGGCCTCTACTTTATTGTGCTTCCATATTAAATCTGAGTTGTTTCCGCTTTCTTTGTATTCCAGCCAATTCAAGCAGGCGCCTACAGTCCCATTACAAATGACTCATAAAATCTGTGTCAGTCACACAGAGGAATACTGAGAGGATAACCAGATTTATTACCATAATACACCAAGGTAACCTTCATTTTCTACGTGTGCTCGCGCATACACGCACACACTTCAACATTCGATCATTAATTCACGTTTCCTCCAGTTGACAAATATGATATAAGATAAAATCAAGAGGATCTGAGACTTTCCTGCTATACACATGCTGACATGAAATCTTCTCATGGAGCTCAATTAGGGTTAGTGACCATCTAATACTCTCCCACCCATTACAAAAAAACGTAACCCTCAGAGTGTTCACCACAGTACACCGCAGACACACAAAACACTCGTCTCTGTCTGTCTGCCTCCGTGGTAACGACACTGACATGTTAGAAGTGGGAGCACGTTCACTTTGTTAAGGGGCTTACACTCAGGAGGCGTTTTGCGCTGAGCTCACCGCCAAGCAGAGTGAACTTTTCCGGCGCACGCCACTGGGTTCAGCACACATTGGGAGAGTTTTAGGCGGGGTTTACAAATCCAGACCGGCGTTTTTGTTTTGGTCACTAAAGAAGATGTATCTGTCGAGCTACTGAGGGCAGACACATGACACATTGCTAGTCTACATTGTTGAAACACGCCTCATATGTTGACTTGGTTGGCCTCGTGTTTCCATGAGGGGGCTTTCCTCCTGAGATGGCTTTCAGGGTCCTACATGAGAGGGCCGTCACTCTGGGAGCAGAGCTTCATCTCCTTTCTAAACTCTTCTCTTCTACTGCAGCATCAATCCATCAAGTTGACTTCATCCACATCTCTATGTCACTACATCAGTACAAATACAAAACTGATGAGGGGAACAATAGTGATTACTCTCATAATTAGGTAGTGCAGACAGCGGTGGAGCTTGTTTGCTCCCCGCACACAAAGAAAATCACCATGTCGGTTGTTTCACACAAAAATATTCAGTAATTATGGCAAATTATTCGGGTAGTGAGTAAGCACACGGTGTTCATTTGGCTAACTGAAGTGGCTGATGAATTTAACACTAAACAGCAATGTCTGCCCTGAGGAAAATACGGAGACATTTTACAGGATCGCTCCTGGTTTTGCCATCTGGAAGGAAACAGCACGGTAATTTAAAAGGAACTGAATAAGTTTTACCATCTCCTGGCTCAATCTATCACTTCTCTCGACCTGTAATCACTTCCACTGCTCCCTGGCTGTGTCATTATCCAGTCTTGATCGCCCTACACCATGTTCCTCCCTTACATCAGCTACTCATTCGCTTTGACAATCATTCAGTCGGACGACCAGCAAGACAATCAGTCCGTGCGGTCGGTTGTTGATTTGTTGTCTGGGTGTATGAGCGTCGGTGCCACCTGTGTATTTGTGTACTTGCTTCTCTCGTTTTTTTCTGGCAGCAATACTGAAGCTAAAATGGTGATTTCTACCTTTAAGTCTGGTTCACACTACACGTTTGTTCAAAGACGTGTGACGTTTATACATAGACACATACAATATTACCTGTCTGAACAGAGGAGGAGGTCTACGACACCATCTATCACCTCGAACGCTGTCCTTTCATCTCCTCCCAGGAGACTTGACAACCACTCACATTTGGCCTCATGTGGCAACTACAACCACTTATTTACATTTGGCCTCAGATCACTCCATCAACGCTCAAAGACTGTTGCCAGGAGTGCTAACGAGCCAAGAAGTATCGATGACCTAGACAAAGGCCCTACACAGGTTACATGCCGGGGACTCCCCACCAGTCGGTTAGAACTGAAGAAGCCCCTTGGATGAGAGGGGAAATGTCATCCTGTATCGCATAACTATGTAGTCAGCAGCAACAACAACAACAACAATTATTTCACTTTGCTCATCACTCTCATTAACGTACCCCGTGTTTCCCCGACCATTGAACAAGACCAGAATTTTTGCAGAAAAAGATCTTTGATTACAGAAGTATGAATGTGAATTTTATGCTCAATTCCTTATCAGGGTCCCTGCCTGCATCTCTACCTTTTGGTCTATAGACCACAGCTGAAAAAACAAACAGCAGGACGGGTCAGTTGGAGTTTGTTTTGGACACAAAAGAAACACACAAGGACACAAACACCTGAATCTGTAACACACACTGATGATTGTACAGATTCTGGGATGGTTGGAAAAATGAATGCTGCCCTCAAGGAATCTTTGTTAGCTTCCACTTTACAATTCAGAAATACAATTATTGCAGGCAATTCATTCAATTGACATTAGACTGTAGGCATTATTGTCTTTACTTTATAGAGTTCTTGAAGTGTAGTGGCAGAGGCGATTATTGTGGACAATACTTTAACTTGCTCCGAGTGAATTTAAGGATATGTTGTTTACATTCTGGTTTTATGTACCTTTTAATAAGCCTTAAAATTCACAGTTTCTTTGCCAACATTTGCTGCCAAAATTCAAAGAGGCAGGAGAGAATTACCAGAGCTCTGGTCCTCCTCTCTTTAATCACCTCTCTCTCTTTTTCCTGCCTACAGACACTGCTTCACTACACAATACAGAACAGTAACAGTAATGGGTACTGTTACTGGCCTACACAGCATGGACCCAGTTACCTTCGTCTGGCTCCACTTCTGCCTCCTTCACATTGTCTCTCTTTTATCCTTTATTACCTCACTTTCCAGTTTCTAAACCTCCCCTCCTACATTTACACGATCCCATCTTGCCCCATTCAATTTTGTCCTCTTCCTCCTCCTCGTCAGCCAATCCTAGGAGCGGCCGTGGCTCAGCGGTAGAGTGGGTCATCCTCCAACCATGGCGGTTGGATCCCCACTTCGTCGACCTTGAGCGAGACACTGAACTCGGCGTTGCTCCCCAGGTGCTTACAGTTGCCCTCTGCTCTTATATAGATGGGTTAAATGCAGTAATCAAATTTCATTTCTTTATGTAAAAAAAATGCAGAATATGACCAGATATGGCGAAAGCCCCAATTCTTCTTCTATCCCAAGTTTCACCCATCTCTTCCTCTTCCTTCATCTTTTAATCACATCCCTCCCTCCATTCCCTGACGTCCACGTGACCTGTAAACATTTACAAACTACCACAGTGTATACAGGATTAAATGAGGCTTTGTAATGTGGTAACATAACATTTGTGTACAAATCAATGATGATTGATTTGATGAGAGCATTCCACTGTCTGCAGCTGCCAATTATACAAATAATGATTTCTTCCACTGACCTTTGACACTACACGCTGTATGCCCGCTTACCTTTGAGGTGATTGGCCTGCTAATGTATGAAGAACACACTTTGCTATGATATTCACACAAAAATGTATGTATTTCAAATAACGCTCCACATTCACAAATGTAAGAAATAGAGTCTTAAAGTGTGCTGTATGGTATGGTTGAGCTCGCTCTATTTCTGACTATTTATTAGGATGGAGCCATATCCCCACTCAGGCTGTTTTCACATGATAGGCATTACTTGGTATCCCAGAGAGCAATCTGTGTGTTATAAAACCCATTTCCTACAGTCTGGACACCTTAGTCAGAGCATGGAACAGCGTGTCAACATAACAACACACATCATTGATTTGTGTCCAGGTTGCAGTGATAGATCAGAGACTGAAGAATGCTGGGTAGAGCAGCACTGTGGTATTCTGCTTGTGTGATGAATAAGCATTCCCTCATTGATGGGATAGGGGTGAGAGGTCACCGACATACAGGTCAAAAGTGAAGGGTGCTGCACTTTGAGCGCAGTGACAGAGCGGAGAATAGGAGCGGTGAGCGTCAAGTTGGCGCACAGAGACGTTGGGAGGCACGAGCGGCTCCTTATGAACAACCATCAATCACAACCATTTTTTTGTTTCAAAGCCAAGAGGTTTGAACAAAAAATAAAAACAAGTTTCCTTGCCGTTTTGTGGCCTATTTCTGGTGAAAATCCTCGTTATGCCACTACTGGCTTTACAGAACTACCTCCACTCAGTGAACAGTCTGGGTTATATTTGAAGGAAGCTGGAAATCATCTGTCTTTTTCTCTCTAGCATTCATCTATAATCTGGACCCATGAGGAAAGAATAGATCAAAAACCTGGTATCAGCTCTGGTGGTTAAAAGGTTTATTTTTCATTTATTTTTTACATTTCAAGAATCTCTTCAACTTATTATATGTGTAAATGTTGCTACATTTAACAATGTAACTAGTGGTATATTTGAAAATCTTTGGCCAATGGGAAAAATTAAATGTAAAAAAATTAATAAACTGTTTACACTCAGAAAAGCTTAAAAGGTTTTTTTTTCCCAATTGGAACCAAAAGAATAGCAGCTGTAATTCTAAAAGCCTCTGCATGCATGTGGGGAGCTGCGGGTGGAGCTGCGGGTGGTCGGCCAGCGTTCACAGTGTTCCAGGAGCAGGTGAGAAAATGTCATAAAGATTCAATAGAACTTTAATGGCGCGTCACTGGCAGGGGAAAGAGATGTTGTATCGCCTCGTCTGCCATGCATTTCCCTACACACAGCCTGATCTCTCCCTCTGAGGAATATATTGAGAGCATCTCAGTTCTTAACTCACTGACCATGAAGGATTATGACAGCACTGCTGAGCCACTAACACAATTAGGGTGACAATATGCAACGGGGAGGGGGGGGAACATTGTGGAATGTAGGAAAAGAAGACAGGGGCAACAGGAAGGCAAATTTGAAAAAGATGCCAAGGGAAAATGAAAGAAAGGGATATTTTGTCCATATTAAGACGTCTATGTTGCACCTACAGTCCAGAGAGGTTTTCTTCATGGTAAAATCCATGCAAATCTTTTAAACCTTTGTACACATCCACAGCCATATTTACATAATCCTATTAAATTGCTTTAAAATTCTCGAAAAGCAAAGCTTTTCTCCTCACCGCACGCTCATTGCTCCCACATTAATCATCTAATGTTGCAACTGCTTTCCTACGTGGCATTGATGACGTCATGACATTGTATCACCTTTGTGCTGCAAACTGATGACATTGGAGAAAGCTACCCCTAACACAGCAAAGAAGCAGATACACATTGGGTTGTAATGTGCGATTACTAAGGATTGTCAGAAAAGGTGCGTTGTTTGAAACGGTTTGAAAAATGTATATTAAACCAAATGCAAGATTCATATTCGCCAACCATGAGAGACTACTACAGTCCTAATGAGGTCAAAGACGTTTCAGTATGCGTGATTATAAAAACATGAGCTACATGCCATTCCAGCTAAAACGACGGTATTCAGATGATGCAAAATTACAATACAAATGCAATTTTATCAGAGTTGATCCACGGCAAAATCGTCACCAACAAATGGGAAAGGTTTGATTACACAAAACTCGTTAAGTCTTGTTACGACTTCCATTAGCTGAGGCATCGGCAGCCGCTGGTTGTAATATGAAGCAAAGAAACATAATAATTAGCAAAGCACACACGTGTTGCCTCCTTTACGTTTTATCAAACGGTTTTGTTGCTTCTGTTTTATGCTTTTTATCTTAATATCTTATCTTAAGATAAACTTCAACTCCCAACTTCATACTGCCTCCTTCATTTTATCACATTCATTCCCTGATGTTTGGAAAAAAACATTTGAACTGAATTAAAGAGGGACGGAAAATTCACTCAACTGTCAACTAATGCCACCAAAACAATACATTAACAACAATAACGTAGATAACACCCACAATTAGAGAAATCTGAGCCATTCTTTGTGCCAGTCTGACAGCAGACAAGGTTGCCAACAACATTTGCTGGTAAGAATAAGGATGATGCTGCTCACAGCGCTTCGGTGGACCACTCATTCACATGTCTCAAAAATAACTATTAACAGCGAGCAGCAGATATCGGCTGTCATTGCAACTGTCATCTCATTTGCACAAGCGGAGAAAAAGCAAATCGGTCACACTCATTTCATGGTTCATTAATGCAATAATGAAGCCTGATGAATAATGTGTGTATGTGTGCCTGTCTCATGGTTAATGATGACAATAACATGTTGACTATGCATTTTGCAGCTTCTTTGTTCTCTCCCTGTGGATTTTATTGTGGTTTTCTTGTGTCTACATGTCTCACCCCAGGTTCAATTCTAATTGAATTAATATTAACCAGCAGGAGAAGCTGATCGGTCAGCACAAAGATTCTGTGCATGCCTCGTCATGGTGGTCGTGTTGAAAATAATGCCTGGCCTGACTCGGAAACGTCAGGGCTGATGTTAGCGTTGTATTACATTTCTCTCTCTCCCAAGGTTTCTGCTTTTTTCTCTAGTATGGTGAGGTTTTTAGTAACCGACTCATAAAAAACTACAAAGAATCGGTAGTCAGGAGTTGGGAGAACAGTGTCAGTTCAAAAGCCACAGCCTAAAAATAATCAATTGGCCACAAACAGTGGAGCTCTGGCACATTTGCCTTAGGAGTGAACTTTACAGAGGCTCGCTCGGCATGTAACAATAACAAATAAAACCTCTGACCCTCGAGCCTTCAGCAACCAAAGTGTCTCTTTCCTCTCCTGGTTGTTTGTGTCGCTTTAGAAGGGTCTACAGCCAAGCTCAGGTGAAGAAGAAAGGAGGAACAGGTAGACACATGCAAAGACATGGATGGATGGATAAATTCAGAGGATAAAAACATATCAGGAGATAAGGGATAATGAAAAGGAAAGGACACAAGAGAGTCAAAGACACACACAGAGCCGCTGGGTCAGTGGTCCACATCCATCCTATTAGTTAATGTGTCACTCTAACCCCACACAGGCAGTGACAGCGAGTCTCTCTCACTCTCTCTCACACACACACACACACACACACACACACACACACACAAAGTGCTGCCTGAGCCAATACGAACACACGAGCGGAGCAGACAGGAGCAAAAAGAGAGAAAGACGGAAAAAATGGAGGGGAGTACAGGAAGCCATCTGATTAATCAGTGATAGGAAGAGCGGCGAGCAGTAATGGAGGATGAAAGAGAAGACAGAGGAGCGAAGGAGGAAGACGTGGTCGGGACGAGACACGGCTGATACGATGTCAGGAAAGAATGAGCAGATGTGCAGGTGAAGCGGCTCGTCACAGGTGGAGCTGTCAAAATTCACCGACGCCACATGATGAACGATCAGATTTGATTTTGGACTGACTGATCAGTGTGCTGTGTGAAATCTGGAATAACGGCGTCACCGTGTTACCCTGTGTGTTTCAGAACTTGGAGAAGGCTGACAAACGCATCATATCTGTGCCATCTGTCTCCAAGTCACTCCTGGTCCATCTGACAGTGATGGGATGGGGTGAGACGAGGAGAGAGGGTGTATGACCATTTCACTCATTCACACTGGCAGATTCGGGCAGAAAGCTAATGAGCATTTGGAGGAAAGCTGTCATGGGCAGGTGTTGCGCTCATCAAGGAGCTTTATGTGCATATGGGCGATTCTGGAAGAGAACCTTCACTCTTGCACAAATTCGTGTATCAGCATCACCCACTTTCTCGCCAAATGACAGAAGCGCATGGATGAGTAAACTTGCAGTAGGACACTGTGGGGATGCACAAAGAGAAAAACAACAACAGATCTGCAGTTCTCCTCACTCCGCGACTTGGTTTGGTTGGCTCTAACCATCCTTTCCCATGGAGAGTGCCTTGTGTTAGTGTTGAGGAAGCTACTCAGGAACAGCGGGAAGCTACAAAATATTCATGGTTTAAAGCAATGAAGCCGTTGACCAGCTATTCTCTTAAAAAAGTAAATTACTACTTCACAATAATCTGTAGCGTAACTAACTACATTGAAGCTACTTTAAGTTGCAATATTAAATAACCTGGCTGTTTCACTTCCAAACTAAATGACCAGAAAGGTGCAAAACCAGAAGTCGTCACTGAATCTCACTGCTGTAAGTGAGTAAGGTGGAACAAAAAAAAACTTTGCAAAATTTCAAAATCAAGGAAAAAGATACATAGCATTGAGAAGAATGTAACTGTAACAGTGCTCGTCCTGACTCACTTTCACTTTGCCAAGCTACACAGCTAGTTGTGGATACAAAAACAAAAGCAAAAAAGAACTGCTTCGTAGACTTGAGCCCATTTCACACTAAGTGCGACACGAAAATGTGGCACAAATTTTTGGAATATCCATACGGTAATTTTTTTCATGAAAATGATGCAAACTGCCTGGTGTGAAATTTTGCACTCGTATTCCAATTTTGCAACAGACCAAACCAAAGTTGTATTTTAATATCTGGCAGAAAACGCTCGACTGCATCATCTGTGGGGAACACAAAACAACTCTGGGAGAGATCTCCATATAAGGAGCTGTGTGTCATGGAGCAGCTGGTGGAGACTCCCTTCATTGAAAAACGCCAATAGAAGCAAAATAGCCACAAATAGCGATGTTGTGCAGCACAGCTGAATGCACTAAATGTCCTCCTGCCTTCCAATGAACATTTTGATTCACCCACTAAAATATATCCTACAAAACAGCATGGATGTAAGATAAAAGCCAGAACGTTTCTCCTTTACATCCATATAATGGAGAGCTGGGCCCATTTCAACTAACGCGACCACACACGCGTTCTAAAACGCTTTTATTAGAGTGATTACAATCAGAGTACACCACATCTTTACTGACATACGAACATAATGGCTTTAACGAGATCAGAGGGGTTGACTTATGATCTAAATCTCCTAATAAACTTGTCGTATTATGTGCATGCATGTAATGCAGCTGACATCTTTTTGTTTATCTCTTCACCTCTTTTTAGCATATAAAAAAGGGTGCTGGGACACATCAGGTTTTCACTCTTTTTTCGGCCAGAGTCAGGACAATATTTGGGAAACGTCATACAAAACAAACAATTTCCGCCCTGGTGTGAAAGCTTCCGTTAGAGTGTATTGAATTAAAAGTGCAAATAATCTGCACTGAAATTTGCACCTGGTGTGAAACCGTCTTTCTTGTCTCATAAACTAAGATAAGATAAGATAATCCTACAAGATATCGAACTATTCCATAACTTGTGACGCAGCAGTCAGCAATTTTTTGTTACAACTGCAGTACTTGTGAGTTCAATGTTTAAAGTAATTGGTAGCAGCACTCTCTAGGTGAGATTAAAAAGGGACTGATTGCACTTGTTTCTATGGCGACCCTTTCCACGTCTGTGTGCTTTTCCCCCCTTTGCGCAGTTAACCAGGAAAGCTTCACCCATATTGCTACTATCAAATTTATTGACATGTAGCAAACACCCAGAACACTGTTTATTTTTCAGCAGATAACCAGGCATTATTAAAACTGTATCGGCTTGGATTGTGACGATGACGAGACTGAGTCGCTGGCAGTAAACTCTGGTCTAGAGAACGCCAGCGAAAAATCACATGAGAATAAAACAATTACATTTTTTTAAATAAATCAATTGCCTCACTTCTTATCTTCCGGTATCTTTTTCAACTTCTCCAAAACATATTTCGTCATTTTCCAGACTTCTACTACTACTACTTTTACTAGAATTTGTGTGACAGTTAAAACATCCGTATAAATACAATGTGAGAAACTTAAGCAGCATAATTTGGTGTTGTGCACGAACTTTTACCTCACCCCGTACAGCTGCACACACAGAACATTCATAGTGTCAAACGTCTGGTCCTTGATTTGATCATGGTCGCCAAAAATCGACCGCAAACTGTGTTGAGTTTGAACATGTGGCGACGATTAGACTGCACCTTTAATGACCGACTCAGAGCGCAAAATATTAGCTTAATTGTGGCAATTACTCATCTGACCCCTGACAATCATGACTCAACATGAGGCGGGCAGATACAACATCCTAATCTATTAATTTCCCAGGAGAAATCAAAGCTCAAACTAGTTGCTGAGCTTGTATATTTTCGCCCCTCTTGTTGGGCTCACGCATTCACACACTCACCGTGTTTCTGCACAACTCGACGTGACATTACAGGAGTACGAAGAAGTTGCCTAAACACCGTTTCTTCCAGCTACTTAAGTGAAAATGCTTCCTTTTGAAACGCAAAACTGAACAAAAATGACCTAGAGATTGCGTCAGAATTTCACACTCCGTAGAGCCAAAAGGGGGCGCTGCTGGGCCAGAATTTGTTATTTACGAAAAAGTGACACCCGTGCATGTTACCTCTAAGTGCAGATGTAGCTTTGGGTGGGAGTGATTGTTAGGTGGTTCTTGGATTATTAAATCCCGTGGGTTGGTTTTTTTTTGGGCATTGCTCAAATTAATGTAAACAGATGTATTGGCACAACCAAACACTTAACATAAAAAGTCCATGAAGACTGAGAGACATTCCTTTAAAACAAGTGCCTACTGGAAAAAGGCAAGGAAACTTGATCCAGTTTAAAAATAAACTGGCCTCTGCTGCCATTCCTCCGAGGTCCAAGATGTTAACAGGGTTTTTTTCAATATTTGCTGGTATTCGAGCTTCTGGACAGAAAGGAAGAGTATTTCACCATGTCTCAGTTTCACCACTGAATCCCCTTAGCACCCTGTGAGGAGGCAGCATGGCAGGCAAGGAGACACGCCTCTCTCAAAACACACACACACACACACACACACACAGACGCACATACACACTTGGCAAAGCAGGGTGGATGGAGGAAGGAAAAGCCTTAGTCTCTCGAGGCAAATTCATAGCTGGGTGCTCATTGAGAACTGAGAGGCCATAAACTGTCTCTCCTTTCTTCTTCCTCCTTTTCATCTTAAACTGTTACACATTTTGAAACCGTCATTTTTGATCTATGAGCATTAACATTGTATTTTTCCCCAATTAAATCAAGTATCTGATCCTGCAATTGCGTGCAGGATCAGGTGATGGGGAAACTACGTGCGTGTTTTATTGACTGGCTTCCATGAGAAGATTTTAGCCTTGAGGCGAGTGCGCACGGTGGAGTGATTCTTCATCAAACCAGAAATCAGGTCAAAATTCAAATCTCAGTCAGTCTCACCGGAATGACTTGAAACGGACAAAAGCCTGCTGGGTGGTTTGGGGATGGAAGACCGGCAATTCTCAGGTGAAATTGCCGAGCTGGGACCAAATTCACCAATCCAATCACACAGCGATTGTTGGCCACTTCAAGTCAGAACGCGCGCACACACGCACGCACGCATGTAATATTGGGGCTGACAGGAGCGAACTGGACTCCAAATGGAGCAAATTCCGTCAATAATTCACCATTAAATCACAACCAGACGGTGTGAAATCTTCCACAGAGCTCATTCTGGAATGCCAGCATATAAAGTCACTCCTGCGTCCCACAGCAGCCATGATTCAAACTGTTGTGACTACGAGCGACACCATCAAAGTGTTTGAAGAAGAACGGGGTTCAAACCAACACCACACTGTGATGAACCCGTGCCAACGCCGCTCTAACACGCTGAAAGAACAACACGCTCGCTGTGTGCGCCTTTTTGCCCACAATTATCACACGTTTCAGCACCAATCGTAGCCCTGAGAGTCCCAACTGTTGCTCAATCAGCGCCACCTGTTCCGAACGCACTTTCACATCGTCGGGAACAGGAGCGCGGATGATTTTAGAGGAATCAAACACTAACTTACATGTCGAAGTTCTTGCATTCGGTCTTTCATGGTTTCCTAAAAATTATTCCTGCCGCTGCTTGTGGCTTTGATGCGCTGATGGAGGGAGGCGGAGACACTGACTGGCCGATGCGAGCCCCACCGAGGATGTGCGTCTTCCAGCGACCACAGGCGGTGATTTTCCCGACGGTCGGGATGCTGGGATGGTGAGACCACTTTGAGCCGGTGGTGACGCGCACGAAAGGTGAGGCGAGGCCTTCCGTGGTTAACCCATTACGCACCGCCAAGCTCCTAATTGGCTGCTAAATGAGCCTTTCACCGGGGTTTGAACTGTTTCTAAAACGCTTGGGGATTTTTATTTTACATTTTGCTGAAGATTTTCGTCTCAGTGCGGACGGCCATGAGCGGAACGTCGTTGTGTTTGGTCAGGTTCAGAGATAACGCCCAGGTGGTTCGAATTAGGACCTAATCACACAACGCCATCTGTCGGCCACAAGCGGTGTGACCTGTGTGAGAGTAATTAGCGTCGTAAATTTTCTGAAATTAAATTTGGATTTCAAAATTCTAATTAACAGTGTGTCTTGGGGCGTTGTTAAGAATGGCTTTTTTGGGGACACAGTTATTCATCTTTACCAAATTATGTTTCAAATTTCGAATTTGTATGTTAAATTTCATTTCAATTTTCTTATTTATATATTATCCATTATATTTTTTAATAAAATTGTATTCATTGACACCACAGTCCTGACTCTGTCGGAGAACTGTTGTTCCTGTCTTACGGTAAATGTTGCCTTGTGTATGTAAACTGTCTCAAAAATGTCTGAAGGTTCAGTCACCCAGGTCTTGGTTAGAGTGTTTAAATGAGAGCAGACACACCTCCTTCTTTTTTATATTAAGTATTGGTATTTCTTCTCTATTATGACAGGAAGTACAGTGTAGAGAGATGTGATGACATGCAGTAAACGGCACAAGTCAGAATCTGCACTACTCTCTAGACATGGTCACCCAACTGAGTGCCATTAAGGTGAAAACTGTCCAGCTCAGATTGAGTGCACAAAACCTCAGACCACTGAAATGTGGAGCCAGCCAGTCGGCACACAGGGAAACGGCACAACTCACAAGTATTTTGGGATTTTATTACTTTTCAGATAAACCAGTCACTTGACGAAAACATATGAATATGATGAAAAATTCATTACGACTACAGTTGTGTAATTTCTGGTTTAGGGAAAGTACTGAGTCTTTCACAGCAACAAGGCACGGCAAGTCCAACTGAAATCACAAGTTGGTGGTGTCATAATGAAAGTTTTGCTATTTGAATCGAGTCTCGGCTCGGAGACACGGTCCCAGATGTGTGTCCATACATACAGAATATAAATATAGCACAGTCAAAACTGTGCAACTAACATTTGGGGCAGGAGAAGCTGCCTCATCAAAACTCCACACCAAATGTGAAAATAATTGACCAGAATCTCTTTTCATTCTTGAATCACGCCCGTTTGAATGAACGAGCTGAAAGGGGAATAACAGTCCAATCACACGACGTGTGATTGTGTGTTGGACGACGCAGAGGAGAGCTAATGAAATCCAAGCAGCATGAGTCACAGTTAGAAATGAGGTCGTCTCTGACGCCCGGTGTACTTTGTGTCAGCTCGGACCTCCCTGCAGGGCAGCAAACACACAGCAGGAGCAAGTATTACAGACTGTTACTCATCAAAGGTGATATTTAATGTTACATCACTCCTCATCACTCCTTCAAATAGATGGCAGCGTTTCCTGAACAATATGCATAATCACGCTCACACTGAGAAGCTCGACTGTTATTGCAGCCCTTCATTCATATGAAATGCCATAATTATGATGATGTTGGGCACTTTTGCCATCATTACTCATAAACTGTAAATGTCAACATGGGAAATTGAAACAGCTAATTACTACGTACGCACATTTTGAAAGTCTGATGGCATTTGTCCTGCACTTTTAAGTTCAGCATATATGAAATCAAGGTCTGGCGACTGGGAATAATAAGAGCTGGAACACGTTATTATGCATACTATCTCAAACCATACGTCCTGTTAGATTACACTCATGTGCAGCTGACTAATTAATGGAGTTAAAGATAAATGGAACCTTCAGACCATATTGTACCTAAGATATATACTCACAAT
The DNA here is from genome assembly GCA_900303265.1 of Brotula barbata. NCBI lineage: Eukaryota > Metazoa > Chordata > Actinopteri > Ophidiiformes > Ophidiidae > Brotula > Brotula barbata. Next base: position 135,372 of record OMNV01000583.1, read on the forward strand.
ATACAAGCCATCATAATGAGCTTTTGCACAGTTGATCAATGACTTGTGGTCATGAGTTGTAAACATAGCTTATGCATAAAAAAAAATGACCGTACTAAAATTCTGTTTGATTTGACGTAGTGTCACTTGTCTCAGTGGCATGACTTATGTAGGATGTAAATATTTTGCAATGTTCAAAAAAGCATGAAGAATAATGAGGGGTATGTTTCATTATTAGTACTGGATAGTAAAAAGAATGATACACTCATGTACATACTTTCCTTGTCTTCTCCTCCTCTCTTTCTTCTCCAGGATCCAGTCTTTTCCCTTTTTCACTGATTTCCCCTTCATGTTCTTAAAACGGCATCTGCACAGAGACAGGGCCGATGGCATTATTATGCGTAGAAAAAAAACTTGTGCGAAGACTTGTGCATATCAGAAAAAAGACAATTGAACATTAGTATGTGAAAGGGAGGAAAACCTGCCTGGCAGAGTTTTGAGTCAGGCAGGACGACTACCCTTAAATTACTCTTGGTACTTTGGTTTCATTACCACAGGTACGAATGAACCTGCACTTATCAACACCAAAGACCTGCTCAACATCTTAGTAAGCATTAAACCCATCCATCCATTTTTACTGCTTATCTGTGTTGGAAAGGCTGCAGACCAAATGCACCTCTACCTGGCCACATTCTCCTGCTCTTCCAAGAAGACATTCCCAAGTCAGGTGGGCTATAGAACCCTTCCTGCATATTCTGGGTCTGCCATGCGTGTTGGATGTGCTTATGAAACTTCCCGAAGGCAGCATTCTGAATCTGTTTTCTGAGTTGCTCACCATAGTGAAAAATAAATGATATTTATACTTGGACTGTCCCCTACTGTTCGAGTGTTCATATACTTGTTGGTACTTGAGCGCCAATTACTATTCCTCCTAGTGTTCCAGGAAACAATTAAGCCTGATTTAAATCCTTTTAGAAACATGCAAATGTTCTAAAAGGTCAGAGATTAAGTTGACACAAGCGGAGCTGTGGCACGGTGTAAAAGTGATGGCAGACGCAACAAAACAGTTTTATGCAAATTTCCAAATTTCATCATAATAAATTATAATTGCACCAAAGAGCAACAAGCATAAAGAAAAGAAAATCATCAGATGCTGGAGGAGCTAAGGCACAATACATCACAATGTATCCTAATTAAATAAACAGGTCTGTCATCCAGGTAATTAAGTGTTATACTCAGACTGGAAAATTATATTGTAGACATTTTGCCATTTTCTAAAAGGTTTATTCTTCTTCCAGCAGACACACCAATCGTTGGGACAGTTCCATACATTGTAGGATGCGGATGTATGTGAGCAATGGACTCCAGTGTTAAGCAAAAGTTACACCAAATTGTTATTTTACAGAATTCCCTTCTACACGTCTCTCAAACCACCTGTTTTGTCTCAGACATGGACATTCTAATTCTAAAAGCTGGTCTCTTGGCCATTAGTATGTGTAGGAATTATATATTCCATCTGATCTAGGAACACGCTCAGATCCCCCAGGATTTGCTGGAGAATATGGTCAGGGAGAGAGACATCAGTTATCTCTGCTCCATGACCGTGACCCAGATAAGTTGTGGAATATGAATGGTTGAATTTAAGCAAATTCCGTGTAAATGGTTTTATCACCCTATCACATTATTCACATCATTATTATGTATTTGTTTTTGAGTGTTGCATATAAAGTGTCTAGAGAGAGGATTTTTACCTTTGTCCTGAAAACTGGACTTGGTTTCCAACCCTTTTGTCTGAAGTTTCTGATCCCAATCCCTGATATGGCAAAAAAGATCAGTATCATACAGTCACTAATAAGAAAGACAGACATCCCAGATATTAACAACAAACCCCAACGCTCCTTACTTTGGGAAGGACTCCGCTTACTCCAGCAAACAGACAGAGGAAGAACCTGTAAAAACAGTTTAACGGTTTAATAGACCTTCATAAGGATGATGTAAAAACTGAATAAATAAACATTAGTTCCATTTTATAAAAACTACTTCTGATTACAAAAGCTAACAAACTACTGGTTTCAAAATAAAAGTCCCTCTTCTGTGATGAACTGACTTTTTGGCCTTGCTGCTGTTGGGGTAGTCCACTACCATGCCTCCACTGAAACCTGCCTTCATTGCTTGTGTTGTGATCAACTCGAGCTTTGGAAAGAGGGAGAAGTAAGTAAGCCTACGTCAAAGAATGGGAAACCAGAACCAACAGGGAGCAATGAAAATGACAATAGAAATGAAGCCATTTTTAACAACCTGTTCTGAGTTTTCAGGGTAAAGCTGGAAAACTGCACGTGAGCCTCTTGCCTGAAACAGAAAAATATGTATAAGTAAAAGTTTCATGTTTCAGAACTACAGAGACAAACTGTTTTTATTTATCATCACAGGGCCCTGCAGCTTCTATGATGAAGAAAGTGTGGATGAAATCATAGATCACACTCATAAAATTGAATAAACACAAAACAGTAAACCAGAATATGGAAGATGTGTAAAACTAAATAATTTATTCAAATAAAAACTAATTTCAAGATGCCATATCATCAAACAGTGTGATGTAACTTACCAGAGAAGAATACAGAGTAGTAAAAAATGTATAAAGTCTCTTTGGGGGACTGTGTGTCTTCTTGTCAGCATTACATAGCCACTGTAGGGCAGAGATACTATACATGTGGATAGGGAAAAATAAAAATAAAAATTTTTTTAAAAACATGTTTCAAATCCAGAAATGATTCCAAATTAATTTTGGCGATATGCTCCAATAATGCCATCTTTTTTACCTGATACAACCGTCGAAGGTGCCAGGTCGGAAAGGCATACCATGTCCCATGTCCCCCAATATAAGGTCACCGTCCACTTCCCTCTCCAGTGCGACATCTGTGACATAGAGGACAATTAGATCTAATTACAGCTTTACCAGTTTATCCATACATCACCTTTTAAGATCAACCAATTCTAAGAAAAGTATGTATAACTTCTAAATCCCACAAATTCCCAGAAAAAAACTCTGTAGTCAGAGAGTTTATTGAAAGTTTAACTGTTTGCTAAACGTTTATGTTTTCCATTGAAAAGAAATATAGGTGATTTGAATGGTTTGCATATGGCATGAGGCAAATATTTTTCGTCTTTCCATCAACATGAAAATGTATTGGATAAAAGTTTAACTTTTTGCAGAGCTCACAGTTATACCATGGATATTGTATTCTGTCATATCCTGCCATTGTGTCTTACTTTACTGCATATTCAACAGGGCCAAATTATATTTTAATTTTTGTAGGTTGCTTAAAATGTATCTTATATGGATTGGACCGATAGCGATTTAAATGCACACCCTATACCAAACACTGATGGAGGTCAAACTCACCCAACATTGCAGTGCTGATGTCGACTCCAACCCAGTAGTGTCCCTCCTCTGACAGATAGTCTCCACTGAGTCCAGAGCCACAACTGGGAGACAGAAGACAAAGTCACGTGCGAACATTACAATTAATTACACCCTTTTTTTTCCTAACATCTTGTTAACGCCTCAATGCAATGAAAATATGTGCCAACGGGTGCGTACAATCATTATTTAATATTTCCATAAATTTTGCTGAATTTTCATTATTTTCCAAAACATTTCCAGGCTAGAAAAACTAATATTTGGAGTTGATGACTTCTCCAACATATCATTTCCTTACAGTGATGCAACAAATATTGCACAGTACACATATTACTTTTCTCATTCTACTCCACCCAAAAGACAATGTTATTCATGCCACACATATAATGCTTCCGTGGAAATTTCTCAGACTATGTCTCAAACAGTCACGTACCCCACATCTAGCAGGAAACAGGGCTCTCCCTCAGGCAGATTCAAAAGCTCGACAGCTCTCTCTGACATTTGACTCTGGATCTCCATCATTCGAGAGCTGTGAAATTAAGAAAATTCAAAAACCTTATTTACTTACTTAGGGTACATGTCCACTTAAACCTAACACCATGTCAGGTAATCAGTCAGCACAGCAGCGTAGTGGTTAGCACTGTGTGGAGTTTGCATGTTCTCCCCCCCGTGTCTGCGTGGGTTTCCTCAGGATGCTCTGGTTGCCCCCCACCCACAAAAACATGTGTGTTCCAGGGTTGATCCCTGGTGTGTGTGTGTGTGTTTGTTTGCATGTGCATGTGAGTGCAGCCCGCTGCTCCTCATAATTAGAATGGGTTAAATGAAGAGAAATAATCAATAAAGCACCTAATCACTCAATATTCATACTTACTTCTGAGAATATTTCTTGGCCTCCTCTTGGTTGTAGAACTACAGTAATAAAACACAAATCAACACTTAACTCACACAAAAAAAACTTTACAATGGATTCTTGCATTCTTCTTGTTTGTGCAGTATACACAACTGAACATCTTTTTTTCGTACACGAACATATACTGTATCATTTAAGTTTTCTCGATCCTCAATCACTATATTTTACTAATCTGGTTTCTTTAATAGTGTAGTAGACGACTCTCTTTCTGTTTTTTATTTTGTTTAGTTTTCTAAAAGTCTCAAATGTTTGAATAAGGCGAATAGAACGGTTTTGAGGCATTTAAGGGGTTTAAGTTTACTTAGTTGTGTTTAACATTATAAAATAGCGCGCTCATGATATGTTGCCTTTGACAATGATGTTCGATATTTACTGGCGGAGCTCCCTCGCTAATTTAATAATAACAAAATAAAAACAATCCTGCTGTTGTGACTAGCTATCTTAGCAGCCATAAAAATGCGTAAAGCGCCACACCAACCACGTCAGGAGGAGCTGTGTGTTCAGGCCTTCGACAGCTGGAGGACATTCTGCTCAACGGGCGTGTGTTTCTGTCGCTAGACTGTTTATAAATGATGTATATATAAAACAGTATTTGCCGATAAACGTTAATCCGAACAGTCAGACAGTCCACACGTGAAATGTAGAAACGTCATCAGAAAGCGCCGACAGGGCTTCTTCTGCGACATACACAAGGTAAACGCAGTGTAAATATGGCTTATACCGCCACCATCTGTGCATTAATGTAATTGCAGGCTATATTTACCACCAATCGGTCCCTGTTTCTTTAAGAAGACTGGCCGGACGTGACAGATACTTCCTGTAAATATTGGCTCTCATTGGTCCTTTTTTTGAATGACGTTTCCGTGGTCGTCGGCCTATTTTTCCTGTGTCAGGATAAAATGGCAGAGGTCGTTCAGCGGCTGAGGGGAGTTTGCCGACTCTCCGCTCTCAGAAATAGCCGTAAATGTCCAGTATGCACCGGAGAGAGTCCCGTGTTTCTTCTGGGGAACGTCGCCTTCACTCACTGCACGGTAAAAGCGGAATCAGCCTCAAATCTTCTCCAGTTTCAATCAAAGAACAGAACAAAACAAGAGAAATCTGAGAACCTTTGTCAAGGGAGAAAAGTTGAAAATGGGAGCTTACTTTGTCTCAGCTCCCATGGCTTGGATTCATTTAATTTGAACAGATCAGTTAAAACCAGAGAGAGTCTTCAGACAGTGTTTCCCCCTGCAGGAGCACCAGAGGTTGTGCTCCCTGTCAGAATGGCGTCCTGGAGCAGCAGAGCTGTCTCCCTCCACTCTGAGACCCTCGTCTCACCTCAGAAGCTTAGAGCCTTCTGCACGTTGACCGTCATCCCGGCAGTGACACGATCAGATTTAAGCAGAGGACTGAGGCAAAAATGTATTGATATGCATGCTGGTGCTTTGTGGTTATCAAGCATCATTAGATGCTACAGCTGGAAAGGTGACCATAACACAAAAGATACACCTTTGTTGCACAGAAGCCGGACGGCGTATTATGACATCCTCAAAGTGTCCCCTAGTGCCACGCAGTCCCAGATTAAGACGGCCTACTACAAACAGTCCTTCATCTACCACCCTGATAAGAACCCAGGGAGCAAGGAGGCCACCCAGCTCTTCTCTGAGATCAGTGAGTCTTACACTGTGCTGGGAAACATCAGTCTGAGGAGGAAGTATGACCGGGGCATCCTGAGCCTGTCAGACATCCAGAGTCCAGGGAGACCGACGAGCAAGCCCACAGCATCCCCACGGCAGCAGCAGCACAGGGCCCGGCGTTTCTCCCAAAGTGGAGGGAACCCCATGTTTGATTTTGACGCCTTCTACCAGGCCCACTACGGGGAGCAGCTGCAGAGAGAGCGGGAGATGAGAGCCAGGAAGGAGCGCTTAAAAGAGGAGCAGAGGCAGAAATTTGACGTGTGGAAGAAGGGTAAAATGATGGAAGTGACTGTCATCATGCTGCTGGCGATGGCAGGGGCGATTCTCTTCAATCTCACCAGGTCCTGACATAGTAGCGGTGCCAGAGATGGCGCTTTTGAGCAGTCATGTAACAACTCTCAGACAGGGAGGAGCTTGAGATGACCACACTACCTCAGAACGTATTGCTAACGTTGCATTATTAGTGACTGGTGAAGCTGTTTGTTTTTAAGTGATGCCACAATCATTTTGGCACGCATACATTAACGTATATTTATGATGTTTAAGTCATAGCACAGGGATCCACAGGGGTCCATTTAAAGTGTCCTACAGACATGATCAGTGAATAAATGATCTGAAAGTCGTGAATCAAATCAAAAACAAAAAAGCCTGAACAGTGCCTCATTCAATGTTGAGATTGAAGTCGGTTTATCTGCTGTAAAAATGTGTCCATTCCTCAAAGTGGGCAGCCGAACTTGTCATTTCTCCATTTGGAGATATCAAAGATCTATATAAACAAACAAAATAATACATGGCCTTAAAAGAGTAATGGCTGTGTAATGTAGAGACTGTTATAGATAAATACATCTCGATGTCTTTCAGTGTGTGGCCTATAGGGTGTGTATGCTGATCCTGTGTCTTGTAAAGGAATCGGAGCATATGCAATAAAATATTTTAACTTATATTTCTGTTTTGACATAGATTAATGATTAATGTGTTGATAAATGTGCAAATCAGTGGTTTACAAACTTTTTCTGAGAGGCCCACCTATGATGAGACACATTTTCAGCCACCTTACAACCATAAACTTATAAAGTTTTTCTATTGAAAAGTTTTCTCAATCGTTTTCTGACATATTGCAGGATATTTATTCATATTTAAAGCAGAATGTTGTGTGTATGTTTGTGCCCCCACAAATTATTATTAAAAGTGAAATTATTTTACAATACTACCATCACCATCATCATCATCATCATCATCATCATCATCATCATCATTCTCAGAGGTTTTTAGTTGCAGTTTCTGGCCTCTAGAGGGCTTCTGAGTCCATCTAAAAATGGAAATGACGCTGCAGGCTCCAAACTGCATTCAGTAAGTTTAAACCTTTAGCGTTTGCTATTGACGCTTGTGTTTAGATTCACAATAGAACTTAGTGTTTCAATCTAGTACATTTTAAGACACAATTCCACAATAATTACTTTTGGTTTTGAATTTGCAAAACAGACAAAAAAAATCTTACATTTAGTAGGTTGAAATTGTACCTTTGTTTCATTTAGGAGTTTTGAGCTTCTTCTTTTTCTGGTTTTGGTAGCCGTGTACCTCATGGCAGTTAAATATAAATCAGAAGAGCTTCATCTCTGCAGATGTAAACACTCTCCTCCAGTCCTTTTGAACTTAAACATCCTAAATCTCTAACATGCTTTTTCATTTCAAGCCCACACATTTTCCACTTTTGTAAATCAGTGAATGTATGAACGTCTGTATTGATCTGTTCACATTTTATTCACAGAAATATAAAGTAGTATGTCAAGTACATCACTTTGTACAAAATTGCACAGACTCATCAAAACTCAGCCAGACAACAGAAGATCAGCTTAAACCAAGTGTCAAGAAAATAAAAGGAAACGTGGGGAATCTGATATGTGAGATCGGCTCTGCAAGACACGTTCCACTGAGGAGGTATCATCAAGAAGAATCAATCGTACATAAATAGGACTCAATAGGAAAAATGTAATTTACAACGGCTGAAGAATAAATATGTTTCAAAAATAGGATTCAAATTGGCACATGAAACTGCTTCACTCCTCCACTGAAAGTGAAAATTCCCCTCGGTAGCTAAATGGCCATGCTGGAAAAGGCAGAAGCAGCTTATTGATATGTTTATTCCAACTGAACAAAGAGGTTGCATATCTCTGACAGATTATTTAACCGTTTACTGCCTTTGTTTGAAAGGCGTTTGATTTAACTTGTTAATACAACAGGTTTGGGGGTTTTAAGTTTGAAACAGTTTTGCTTCTGCTTCTGTGAACCTACAAGAAGGGAGGGGAGATTTACAGTAAATCAAAAATATCGTCATTGTTTCCACTTCTCACATTCTAGCAAGCGACCGTAATTTGCAATTTCCCCCCCAAAATTCAGGTATTTCATAATTTTTCAAAATATGTTTAGTTCTGCAAACACATTTCCAGGATTTTCATCACAAAAGAAACTGTGTAAACAACAAGTGAGGTTTAACAGAAATTCTACTGTTATATATTTTAACTGACGATTGACATTCTGTATGAATGTCCAGGATTCTGATAGTAAATAAATGTGGGGAAATTATTCTGTTTAAGCTAAAGATTCATTCAAGCATGGCCATCTAGGACCTGCAATGTTACTGCCTGTACCATTCTAGTCCATAGCCACCAGCAGGTCACACAAACAGTACAAAATACTGCCTCCTCTCTACAAAACAAATCCTATGTCCCTCCAATAAATGCTGGATTTGGAATAATATTATCAAAACATTACTTCAAAGTGAACTTCTATTTTAACAGCATATCTATTCTACAGGTTATTAATATGATGAACTTTAATACAGAACCAGCACCAAACGGAGGGACCTCAATAACACTATCAATATCAAAATATTTGGACTCTACTACACCAGCACACAATCATTCGAATACAGGCTGAACTCATGTCATTCATCGTACAATTTTAACTCATTTATAAAACAACAGACAGGGGCGGACTTAACTCTAAGGCGAGATGGACATGTGACTGGGGCCCCCAGGTGAGAAGGATGTCCTACAATTAATGTTGTAGAGTTGATAGATATTTATTCTGACTTATAGATTTTATTTTTTTATGTTCATCGTGTTAAAACGTGGCTGGAAACAGAAGTTTGGATGCTTTGCTGTCCATAGTGTAAACACGTTGAACTGTATGTGTATTTGAAATGTGAGTTTGTATGTTTACAAGTATGTATTTTGTTTTTAACGCTAGACTTTTTCACAGTTGTAGAAGCTCTGTTTATTGTATGAAAGGTGGTGTCCACCTCATTATTATCATTAACATCATTATTATTACTATTACCATTATTAATTAGACACATTTAACAAATTCTCTTGAATGTTAATTTACCTCAAATTTAAACTAGAAAAAAACCCAATTTGATTTCTAAGTGTTATTCAGCTGTAAAACACCACCTGGAACATTGATACATTAGATTTAGTTGTTGTCTGCTTTTTGTCCCAGCAGTAAAAGCTCTCTTGAACTATTTGGTAGCAAGTTTCAATCATGCTTTTTAATTTTGGTGGTGAGAAATCTACAGGACATCACACCATTTGACCGTAAACCCCAACGATATCTTAAGTCAGAAAAAGGCTGAGAAAAGGGCCCAATATCTGGATTTGCATTGGGCACCCACGTTGCTAAGTCCGCCCCTGACAACATATGATTAACTGTGTTTGTGTTGCTGCTATCGCTAAAACTGTGCAAAGGGTCTTCAGATATGAGTGTTCAGTATGTATGAAAAACACAGAAGAAAATAGCTGAAAACATACAATAAAGTATAAAACTGCATTTCATTTTTGGGCTGTCTGTCACCAGTGACAGTACCTTTCCTACCACTACGAGCAACAGTGCAGTCAAATCGAAGGTAATAGTCAGGTACTAATACCTTTACGCCTATTCCTTACATGCTGTGATGAGCCAGAGCGAAAGACTGAGTGATGCAAATAAAATACAAATAAATACAGATTCTATCTCTCTGTGGTGTGGTACCAAAAAAAAGAAACTTCTGTGTCTCTATAATCAACAATTTGCATGTGTGTGAACCCACCTCCCAACTATGCTCACTTCCTGCCTCACACCAGGTCAACAGATACCACTATTGATGAAGAACGCCTTATCCACAAGTTGAGAAAAACAGTCAGTTATACGACGCACAGAATGTGCATTTCAAGGACATGAATACTGTCTGAAATGGTCCATGGTTTCGATCAAGTGTAACAATTTATAAATAAAATATTATTTTATTTTCAGGCAAGAGCTGTGTCCCAAATGTGCACTAAACTATCATTTAAATGGCTTTTTATTAAGTATATAGTTTAGTCAGCTTTGTAAAAAAAATCAGTATACTATATAGTGTCCTTACATATACTATGTTTAGCCTGTTCTTCAGTGCGGTCAGGATGGACCGATGCAATGCAGAAAGGGAGAAGCTATTCAAAGATTAAGCATCTTTGAAAATACTGTTTCATTTGCGAAACAGGCAGTGTCAATCTGTGCCAGTGCCACAGATTAAATGTAAACAAAATTTGGTGATAAGTGTGTTAATGTTGTCTCAGTTGTCTCGGAGAAGATAACTGATACGAATATACACACAGCTGGCACGGTGATAAGTCTGTGAATGAACATGTTCCAGTCATTAGCCATTTTTCTCTTTTCAACATTTCTTAAACATATATTTAAGGTGTACGTGTAACATCTGATGGGATATGTGTGACTGAGTGAGTGCATTGTTACGTACTACAAAATAAAAAGAAAAAATAAGTTGGTGTGTCATAGTCTATTGGGAATTGTGTTGGCTTGCAACTTCTCAAGCAAATTTATTTTTGGAAATTACATAGTAGCATGTACATTCATATTTTTGAATACTACTGCATAAAAACACTATGGGTTTGTGCAGAGAGTACACTATATAGTATTAATGTGTAGTATACCTTTGGGACACGGCTAAATTCAGTGAAAATAGCTAATGTTAGCTTGTGCTATAGCTGGCTAGCATTAGTGCCAGCTAGCTAGCTAACTTGAATGAAGTGGTGAGAAAAGAGGACTGAACGGACAAATACTACACCCACTTCCACACTGTGACAGTGAATGGTTCACGCTTTGCACGTCACAATACAAAAGCGCTGCAAGTCAGGATTTATCAACAAGGCCATTCGCCATTCTGTTTGCAAGCCGTATGTTTGAGAGCAGCTAACGCTGTACGGATGTCAGTTGAGCAGGACTTTGTGGGAAAACCCTACAGGGACAGTGAGGATATCCGGGACAGACTCGGAGCAGCTTAACAGACATTATTCAGGGCTCAGAGGACTTGGGGGCGGGGGGAGCTGCTTCTTCAGAGTCATTTCAACTCTTGATTCATCAGCAGGGTGGTGACACAGGCTCTGCTCCCAGGGAACTGTGGGTAAGGTTGATCAGAAAGTGGTGTGATGAGGTGAATTAAAGCCATATGATACAAGCAAACAGATGACAACCGCTTATTTGCTACGCCTACGCCTATCTTCACCGTTTGTAATCTTCATCTCCCTCACTACTTGTAGCTCGGTTTCCCTTATTAATCACAAAACGCCATCACGTCAACAGTTTTTTCATAACAACACAGACTGAAACGTGACCTCAGAGCCTGCAGGACAACCGGCCTGGACACACTGCAGGACAACCGGCCTGGACACACTGCAGGATTGAGATCACTGAACTGAGTGAAGTGAAACAGGAAATGGCTTTGGAATATAAACAAACAAAACAATGGGCGATCCAGTGCTTCGGACCATGTTCATCAGCAGCAGAGCATCTTGTGTCACTTCTGCCCCATATTCAACTCATCAACCAGTCAAAACCTCTGAATGAACCACAAACTGGATCATTTAGTAGAAAGAGTACTGGTTCTCAACTGCTCGGGCCCTGCGAGTCCCGTCCGTGTCATGGTAGTCCTCAGATGCACCACTAGAGGCCTCCAGCAGGCGCTCGGAGCTGTTGCTCCGGCTTTGTAAGCCTCCCACTCCTCCTCCGGTACCTGGGTCACTCCGTGAGAGGGAGGGGAGGGCAGTAGGCGAGGAGGAGCTGCTTGAGGACAGCGGGGCGTCAGAAGGGGGCCCTGCAGGTCCTGTAATCCCAGGAGGGTGCAGAGCTGGCTGAGCTGAGTCTGTCCTGCAGCCTGCATCCCTGGGTGGGGTGAGAACGGGAGGCACGGTCGCATCTGCAGTAAACGGAAGGGGAGATTAGCGAGTGGAAGAATGACACAGCAAATTGTCATGGATTGTAATAGAAGATACTTGGATGATATGAGATAGAGGATTATTCATTAGTTTGCCCCACACAGCTGTTAGAAAAGGCCTTCTTTACAGAGCAGCATGTAAAAACAGGCAATGTGGGCCTCCTTTATTATCCTTTCTCTTGGTGGGCAATAACACCAACAACACTGATGCCAAAGACATGCCTGAGCAGTGTATCAATAACGCCTTTTACACTCTGAATCAAATCCTCACTCTATACGAGTGCGTGGATGCCAGAGCGTGAGTGTGTGTAGGTCCTGAGTTTGGGGAGACAGAGGGCCTCTTTGTGACCACCAGGGTGGGTCGGGGCCAGAGTCTCGGCCTGCATGCAAAGCGCCTGTGGTATAATCGCCTCCTCACACTCACGTACAGGAGGGCATTCATTCCATGCCAGGAGCACGGAGGGCAGGTTCAGGGAGTTTTAGCACTGTTTCCTCCCTCTGTGAGGACAAATGTCCGAGCTACAGCTACACATCCAACCTTCTGACGCGTTCGTCACCTCTAACAACACCCTTCGGTCACCTGAGTGTCAAGCCTTGATACCATATATTGAAAAGATGAGCCAGCGCTGAGCTTTCCTTTGATCCCCGTTTTAATTGATTTGAAAGGTGCAAATTGAAAAATGTGCTACGGAAGCACTCAAATAAATGATTGCATGAAGATCTTGATATCTTTGACATCTAATGTTCTATTTCCTGATTGGAGGTGTAGCTTATGTTTACAGGAGCATGTCGTGTTCTGTGAACGTGCATAGCGTAACAACCAAGAGTGTGTATGTGACACGTCTTACATTACAAATGGAAGACATTTTATTTTTGTCTGAATTGTCTTAGTCTCCATCTACACTAATCTGAAAATACATCTTGTTTCTTGTGTTTTGCCCATCTCCCCATACTAAAATGCCGTTTTCATTGACCAAAAACAGCTTTTCAGAAATGTCCTCATGAGTGGAGAAATATGAAAATTTTATTGTCATGTTGTGGTTTGTTTGTTTTGATTGTCTACTTTCACTTCATTATTGCAGTTGAAAATCTGTTTGTGTATATAGCCTACAGGGAGTATTCTAGTGGATGAGACACACATGTCTCAGGTTTTTCCCTCTCAAAGAAATTTAAGCAATTTTGCCATTTTCTTTGGTCAGTTCCTTAAAAATGTTGTGAAAATCCTAGTGTGGATGTAAAATATATTGACAGATTTATTCAAAATATTTTCAGATTTATCCAACTTAGAACATGACGTCACCATCCCAGAACTCTTTGACATGTGACCGCTGCCAATGTTTCAGTTTAGTTTTTGTGCCTCACTTGATCTTTTGGTTTTGTTCTTATTTTTATATACAAAATGGTTTGTCATCATTTTACTTTTAGTTTTCTCTGGTGGTGATGCCTTTAACCTTAAAACAGTGTCCCTGACTTTAAATACTCGGTAGTGGCGTCACGTTAGATAAATAAAATGGATGCCCTCCAGCTGGGATTAATAAGACTCAGCTGATCTGTTTCTAATTACACATACAGGTGTGACTGATCTCTGTGAGTGGGTGTCAGAACGTGTGGCGTATACCTGTGGTGGCACAGCGCTGCACTTGGACATAGGAGCGTAGCGTGATGTCCGCTGAGCCTCCAGATTCGAGAGGGATGGGATGTGCATGAAAGTGTCTCAACATGTCCGAAACGGTGTGGAACCACAAGTGGTGGACGTGGCACTGCCCATTCTCATTGACCGACAGACGCAAATGCTGCAAGTGAGAGAGAGAGGGGAGGAGAGTGTTCAGAGAGAGAGAGAGAGACAGAGGAAATCAATGCGAGAGAAAAAGGATTGTGATTCCAAAGGATGAAAAAGAGATAAGGCAGGGTACTGAAGGAAAGAGACAAAAGGAAAAGGAATTTTCAGACAGTGTGCGATGTTGACATGAAGGAGACAGAGGTCAGGACATGCAGTGCATTAATCCAGTGATTTCTGGCTGTGGGGAGCAGAGCGACAGGATGACACCAGAGGAGGAGACGGCAGCTGACACTTCCTCAACGCTGCCTGCTGGCAGGATGTGATGTGTGAGGATCATGTTACACAAGAGGACACAAAACGTGACATTATAGCATCACTTCCTGAGTCTGAATAACTTCAGTCTGCCGGGAGCCTCAAATGTCAGAGGACGAGTCAGAGTGAAAAACGCAATACAATCAGAGCATCACTGATGACGAAAGGCACTCAATTTCTAACTTAATAAAATACTGAGAAGCACAGACACTGAAGCTCCTGTAAATCACTGGAGAGGATCAACTTTGTGCAGATGCAACTCTTCCATTTTTTTGGATATTTACTAACTTAAAATGTAAAAATGAGCACAGCTGCATTTAAGGTAAGTTGAATAAAGTTTGGCAAATTCTGTCTTTTTTCTTTCTTAGCCAAAAGTTGAGGGTTTTTTAAATAATGTTCATTATTGCATTCTTGGGTTTTACTTAATAGTTACAACTACCAGTTCCTCATAATAAAGTTAAAACTTGAACATACATATTTTGTTCTACGCAGTATAAGAAGAATGTGGATGTTAAGGAAATGCATGCGGAGTTGACGTTTATAATTAACAATCACAATCTCACTCTAATACTCTGAGAACGCTAACTTTGGGACAGTTTAAATTGCAATTGCAGCTTCAACATTTGAATATTTTAGCAATAGTTTAAACATTCATTGCTGTCTCTCCGAGATACAAAGTTCCCTCACCTTGGCTTTGCCCTGAAAGTTGAAGGTGAGAACGTACTCGCCCGGCCGTGTCTCACTTTGGCGAATCACAAAGAGACCATGACTCCTGGCCCCGCCTGCCAGCACCAGCTGAGCTGCACGTACACGAGATAGAGTTCCATGAAACCATGGGTACCCGGTTAGGCTGACATCACCATCTGAGTCTTTGGCCCCTTCACTGCCTGCAGCGCCGGGACAGAATCACACACAAAACAACAACTCTCAGCATAGATCTTTGACTGTGTTTGAGGTATTGAGTTGCTCGGTGTCAGGAGAGAATACATACACACACGTAGACTCTTGATGTTTTATGTGGGACTTTTTATGTGGGACTTTAGCAAATTAAGTAGAATGCAGGAAAAGTTGTTACAGCAATAATCATTCTGAGATATTAGTAAACTGAGAGCTGCATGGAGACATAGACAGATATCTACAGAGGACAAAATTATAAAAGCGGGCCGGGGATGAACTTAACGTTATTCCTGTGGGAATATAAGAGATCCCTTCCATGATGTTTATCAAGATAGATAGAAGGTTTGTGCCGGGAATATAACGTTCCCAGATAGACTCATGTGAGAACAAGTGGGACATTTCAGGATAAGCAAGTGAAGGTGCTGATTATTTTTCCTATGATACGCGAGGATACCTTTAGCTTGTTGGTGACCAGTGGGATTTTACAGAAGACACCACACATTATTCAAAGAAATGTCTGGGAATTGTATTGATTCAGAGATCAGGGAGCTCGTGTCCATTAGTGGAGTGGAAGAATGGTCAAAGATTCAATCTATTACAGCCAAATAACAGCCAGTCTAAGCAGCAAACCTTTTCTTCCCCGTCCTCATACATGTTGGTATTTGGGTGTTTTAAATGGCCGCTTTGGAGGGAGTATCGCTGGGCAGCAAGTGTGAAAGGGGTTTTGTGTGTTACCTGTAGCAGGGTTGGAGCCCTGGGCCTCTGGGGACTGGAGGAAGCGCTCTAAAGGCATGTGCGACGGATGCTGGGTGAAGGGGGGTTCCCTGCAACGGACAGAGGGGGCGCTGTAGTGCTCTGCTGCTGCGGAGCAGGACCTCTCCGGGGCTCTGTAGACCCCTGAACACATCACACATAAAATATACTTACATTTCCATGAATGGGATGTAAAAGATGTGGATGTTCTGTAAGGTGCTCACCCTCTGAGAGAAGCTCACAGCTGCACGAGGCCACCATGGAGCAATCTTTAGACGACTGACCGTGAGGACACGACGCCAGCTCAATGTCATCACCGCTGTCACTGTACACAAGCAGACAGCTCGGTAGGACCGCAAGAACATATATACAAGAGCGTGTACACACATGCATGGACAAAAACAAGCATTACCGAACACACATCCACATCCTACAAACAGACGCGAATAATGTTTCTGTTTACGCCACAAACTGCCACTAACCCCAGGAAAGTTGATGTGAAATGTCAGTGCTGTGTGTTTACGCATGTGTGTGTGCGTGTGCGCAAGCTTGTCCAGTTTGCTCTGGAACAACCTGTCAAAACTCCACTAATTGGGTGATTAATGACTGTGTGTGTTACCCCTCCTTTCCCCTTCCCATTCAACCCTTTCCCCCCTCTCCATCACTCCATCCCTCTCTTCTCTCCTCCTTCAGCCAACAGCAAATATTTATCTGGTGGTTTACCCGGGGTCGATGCAGTCCTGGATGTCGGCAACCCAAGAGTTTTTCTGCAGCGAGTCAATGGTTTCCAGAATGTACTCACACCCGTTTTCCACCTGTGGAAGCAGCCAGAAAACTGCAATCACAAACCGAACTCTGTCCGAGGGACCACATGAGGAAAAAAATCCACATGGGGTCCACATTAGGGCAGCCATTTTACAACAGCAGGGAGGTTCTATATCATTTATAAGTGGTATACTTTTGTGTTGACACGGATTGTCACCATCGAACATTTATGTCTTACCTTGAGAACGAATGTGTTGTCTTTGTCGGGCATCTCCAGCGGCATGGTGGTCCTTACCTCCACAATGGCTGACAAAGGGATGCCAACCTTGGGCTTTGATGACTGCAGCAAACAGACATGACAGATAAGATGGACGTTTGTACATATCAGGGTTTAACTGTGAACTGACACCAAACCCCTTCACGCAAAAACTTAATTTCACTTTCATATAACACAGGGTTTCTATTTTTATTTGCTGATTGGATTCTAAAATGTTTGTGTGTAATAAGGAAAACATTCTTTACATGCCATTATAAACCAAATTGTGACACGTGATTGTCATCGTCTACCTCTTTTTGTAGGAGTCAGACTTCCCTGGAAGTGCATAACAAAAGCATTTCCCAAAGATTGGGTCATATTTCAAACGCCAGGAATTTTCATGGCCTTGGAAATCATGTAAATATTACAAGCAGCAGCTTGTGTGGATGTGTGTGGCAGGGCCAGGGTGACATGCTGTGGTAATGAAAACGTTGGCTGGCCTTGACTTTGTAAAGCATGGGAACGACATAATTAAGTTGTGGCAACAAATGACTGCAACACGTGGCCACTCAAAAGTGAGTGATCCTGATCCTGGTGCAGGTTTTCAAACGCTCTTCCTCCCTTAATGAAATCAGTGAGCCTCTCTGGTTCAGAAAACACACAGGCAGCTCTTTGATCTTGCGCTGACAAGGGCTAATAATAAACAAACTGACTCCAGGGCTGTTGTCAACTTTAGGAGTCAGTGGCTCAGGAACTGCAGACAACAATAATCTAAAATATTGAAAGATAATTTTTACATCTAAAACCTCAAAATAGCTTCATTAATGTTAATCAACATCCATAGCTACTGGCTAGCTAACTAATATCCCCTCTAATATCATATTGAAGCTTTTTTTTTTTATGTCGATTGACGTTTCTTGCATGATGTGGCATAAAACAAAATCAACCAAATCATTCCTACTTTATTCTAAACATCGTTTGACTTAGCTAGCCTGCACACCAGGAATATGTTGCTAGGCGACAAAACACACAAAAAGATTTTCAACATACAAGTATACAGAACTTTAAAGTGATTTGATGGAAATTACATCTGGAAATGTAAGACCATGAAATACACAATACATATAGAAAATATGGGATGGACTGGAGACCTGTCCAGGACGTATCCTGCCTTTTGCCCAATGACTGTTGGGATAGACTCCATCTCCACCGCCACCCTGACATGGATAAGCGCTTTAGATAATGGATGGACCGCCCATCCCTGGTTACCTCTCGAGGTAGGATTGCAGCATATAGCCTAAACATACATGTCATGTGATAACAACTGACAATTACATCCTTCGTGTTTTTAATACGAGTAGGAAAACGTTTGTGGATTCAAGACTCCCAATGTCACTGTGTAGTTCCTGTTCTCCCACGTTGTGGCCACACTTGATTTTTTTTTTTGTTAACACAGGATATGTCACCTATGATCTCCTACAGTTTTAGCCAAACACAGGAGGTTGTATTTTAGTTAGTGAACTCCACCCTCTGCTTCCTGTGATAAACACTTCACTCGCTCCAGTAATATATGAGAAACATGAAAAGGCAAAGTGTTTACATGTGAATACACAATCTGCCAAAGAGCTACACACTCGTCTCTACTTTTATTCTGACTGACTGAACGTATAAACAGGAAAACAGTTTACAAAAAGCTGAGCTCAGAAAACTGCCTGGCCTCTGTTTACCCTCTGGATCTTCTTAACAAATCCAATGAGAGAGAGAGAGCGAGCGAGAGTGAGAGAGAGAGAGAGAGACTGATGGTCTGGCAGAGGCTTATCAGCTGATCTGTCTGGAGTAACACTGTTCTCATCTTGATCTGCCTTTGCTGCTGGCTGCCATCCACGCCCGCAAAACAACTCCTTTCTCGGGATCAGATGTCAAAAAACACTTCCTGTATTAAAGAGATCATTTCCTGTGCCTCTTCTGTGCACGGCTTAACCCTTTTCCAGTAGTGGAATCCGTTTTCAGAATCCATAGAAAACGGGCTACAGTTTTGGAAAACATCTTGGGAGTTTGTGTTTGCTGTGAACGCAAAAAGGAAATTCCACCTTCAGGAGGAGGAGGTAAAAGTCTGCTGAGGCAGCGTAAGGTGCATGCGGCTCGCTGCTGTACATGATGGACACTGGTTATGGTAAAAAACTGTCTGACCTTACCCACAAACAAAACAATTTCTCTGCCACACTATATTTCCTTAAATACAATTTTTATCCGTAAATAAGGAAAATATACAACTAAAACAGGCAAAGAAAGTCACCAAGCATCTGCAGTAGCTTTTAGAAGTTTTAAATGTTTTTACTTACTTAAGTCAGTTTATGTGATGTTGTTTCATTGGTTGCTATAGCTACTGTGCCAATATAATTTTTGCACGGTTGTTGTGATATTGTGAAGTTGGCGGTATGAGGCCGACTGCTGTGTCATAATGCAGGCAGTTTGTGTGCTGCAGTGTGCAGACTCTGCCACACGGATCAGCAGGCTGATTGATGACATTGACAGGGAAAGAGCCGAGGCCGGAGAGCCAGAGAGCCAGAGAGTCAGAGAGCCAGAGAGTCAGAGAGTCAGAGAGTCAGAGAGATCAGAGAATCAGAGAGTCAGAGAGTCAGAGAGTCAGAGACAGAGAGCCAGAGAGTCAGAGAGCCAGAGAGTCAGAGCCCAAGAGTCAGAGAGCCAGAGAGTCAGAGCCCGAGAGTCAGAGAGTCAGAGAGCCAGAGAGTCAGAGAGTCAGAGAGTCAGAGAGTCAGAGACTCAGAGAGTCAGAGAGCAAGAGAGCCAGAGAGTCAGAGAGCAAGAGAGTCAGAGAGCAAGAGAGTCAGAGTCAGAGAGTCAGAGAGCCAGAGAGTCAGAGTCAGAGAGAAAGAGAGTCAGAGAGCCAGAGAGTCAGAGAG